>JAQPZY010000418.1:0-160365 GCA_029931535.1 Margaritifera margaritifera
TATCCCAAATCAGCATTGTGTCACATATATCTCAAATTCAGCAATTGGTGTCACATATATCTCAAATCAGCATTTGCTGTACACATTTATATCCCAAATCCAGACATTGTGTCCAACAAAATACCTCCCGAAAATCCAGCAGTACAACACGGAGAAGTAAATTGTACCAACACTATGAAATATAATAGGCTAACTCCAAAATATCGTGATTATAACCACAGGGCATTTTCTTCTTCAAGTTAGTTTGTTTGATATCGCAATATGCTGTGTTTTAGTTTACTCGTTAGTTTTGGTACCGCACGTAAGCAATACACATAGTTTATTTTAGAGCTACACTGGTCAATTTGAATTATCTCAAGTCGACAATTTGCCGAAAGACACAAAGCGCATGTAGCCAGGACCTCCGTCTGATCCAAGGGTAGGATTCGAATGCTAGATCACAATTCTAGGATCGCGATTCCACTCCTGAAAAGACACAGTGCAGCCAACGAGCGTGTGCGGGTCCATTCTTTTGCTATGGAAGGAGGAACTTAGGAGATGCTACACAATGCGTGCAGTTGGCTAGACAATATCAGATGTTAGAATGTTGTGAAGCACATCAACCTATTGTCATTTTTAAGTAATCTGAGACCTATTTTAAAGATTTAAATGACTTTCAAAAGTACTTGTACTAAAGCTCGCACGAGATTTGCGGTACAATTGGAGACATTGAAAGAAGTTTACGAATACCAACTATGGCTATCGAGATACTAATAGATCATCATTCCATTGTAATCCTAGTGTTATTTCCTCAGGATTTCAGATATCTCTGGCGACATTACACAACTACAAAAGCCACTGAAGTAATAGCATGCAGCACGCAGAAAACAAGACACGAACTTGAAAGACATTTTAACTCCAATACGAAAAAACTACGGTTACCGCGGAGTATGAGACGATAAGCATAATAGAATTAAAATGATATGGTAACCATCACATTAAATATGATTTATTCATCTACCTCTCTTTTCATTACTGTGGAAGAAAAACTCATAGACATATAACTACCCAGTAATAGGTACAATTTTAGGCGCACAAACCATACGCACACTACCTTCTCCCAATCGATGAGTTGTAGAGGACGTTTTGATACTGTACCAAAGGAGATGGAGAAAGTATTATTGAGTAGTTTTATATATGTGAAACTAACATACCACTGTAACACCTGTCAGCAGATTTTAAATACCCTTTTATCACAATTTGTGTGCAATATGTCCACCTCTAAGCGTCTAAAAGCTACTGCAATCCTGGGGGTACTTATAATTAGGAAACTTCACCACTAAACCACCCGAAGGGCTGGAGAACGTGCGACAGATACATTTTCTATTAAGCAATTTTTTCCTCAGCACACATAAAATTACGCAGCGAACAGACACCATGTATATCCCGCTCCGCGTACTGGGAATAATAAATATTAATGAATAATAATACAAATAATAATAATATTACTACTAAAAATAATTATTATTATTATCTAATGCTTGATTTACTAGAAGGAAACTATATTACCAAACGAACAAGCAAAGAAAACCCGACTTAACCTACACTAACACCCCCACAAACATCACCTCCCCACCCCCCATAACCACGCATCATTTATTCTCACACTAACGCTTTGGCTCGGGAGAGGGAGGGGGCAGTTCATCTATCTCTCTCACTATCTCTCTCTCTATCAGTATACCTATCTGAAGCACAATTCAGATCTAGCACCATTCACCACAGACACTATGCTAAAATATAAACATCAATTTCTTACTTTAATTACTCTGTAATTGAAGCATTTATTTTCAAAAGCACCAAGATAATTTGATTATTTAACATTAAAAGCAAAGCTGTTCCAAACTAGACTTTGGAAGCAATAGATCTCACTCTTCTACAGAGTTTTAGTGAATAACTAGATTATATCTGGTAAACATGTAATTCTAGATATTGTGGTGCAGCTCTATGTAAATCTTAATACCTAAAAAACGTTACTGTAATCAGATCTTTTGTCAATTTCCATCCAACTTATTTGTTAAACTCGGGTTTCTGGGAGGTGAATGAAAAGGCTTTTTGAAAAGTATATTTACTAGCTCTTTTTGTAAGTTTAAAATTATGTACAAAGTCTTGTCTGGAACGGTTTTCCAATATACAAGATTATAATCATGCAGTGGTTAAATATACACAGTAAAATGTAGGTTTCTGATATCAGGATTTAAGGTTTCTGAATTTTAGCGAGCAATGCTGTATAAAATGTTACGACTCGATGGGTCTAAAGAAAAATGTAACCAACAAAAATCAACAAGCCAATTTATTTTCTAGAATGAATTAAAATGAAAAAGCAAGAAAGGAATTCTTACAGTAAACGTGTATTAAAATACAAATAATCCGAATAAGAATTAGTAGTCCTAGTTCCAACATAGTCCTAAATATAAAGAGAATGTTCCGAATGAATGCCTGTATCCTTGAATGTATTTGATTATATGCCCATGGTCCTTATAATGTCCGGATGTCCTTTTAATAATTGCGCGTGATAATGGCCCAAAATTAAAGACTGTACTGCCAAAAATCTCTCCTGAATAAGTTCACATAAATCACAAAATCATCAATTCCAAAATCCAAAATACAAAATTCTAAATGAGCACTTTCACAATCCAAATGAATATTTTAAAATAATTCCCTCCTCTCGAAGAGCTTGGAATGAATTTCCCACAACTGTATATATTGCTCTTTACAAGACTGATGGGTAATGTCGAAAACTGAAAACACTGTCCCAACTAAACCAATGGTACAAAATATAAAGTATCGGTCACAAGACTGAACCGATTTCTAGAATAATAAATGGCACTATGTGCTTATTTGACACATAACTCCTAAGGGGACTTTCCAGTTTTATCTGTAAACAAAATCAACCTTGACCCTCAAATAGAATATAATATTGTGTTATTCAAAACTAAATCCTTGAACTCAAATCTTAAGATAAACAACCTTAAATTCCAAAGGACACTAGTTTATAACATGTTTTTCTGATAAAAAACATTAAGGTTTAAGCAAATGTTAAAGTTAAGAAAAACATTTATAATATTCCTCAATATTTAGAATATTATAATTAACATCATACATATGACAAAAAAATAAATCTATCTTGAACACATTATTTTACCGCACATACCCTAATCTGAAGAAAAAACTGTCAACTAATATCAGATACATTTTGAACTGTGGCATACATGACATTCAAATCAGAATGGCTTCTGGCGCATTACAAGCAAGTTTCCTCATCTAAATGGTTATTATAGCATTTTTCTTAATTTATACCACTGCAGTTTTCTATAAGTCCTTCAAATTTTAGTTTAACTTGGTTTGAACGGCTTTTTTATGTAATGATGGAACTGAAACATGTAATTTGTTGTGTCACCCACAAACAAATATGTATTTGGAGTTAGAAGTGAGAGGTTATTATAAGAAAAATTAAGAAATAACAATGATCCCAATGCTGATCTTTGAGGACCCACCGATACCTTAATAATTGCAGAAGAAAATTTAGTAAAAAAATATATATATATAAATAATAAATTATACTATATAAAATATAAATGTATATATATATATATATAATATATATATATATATATGCTGCCTTTTGTACTTTTGAGAGAAGGAATATTGTGATCTACTAAATTCTTCCTCTATCCATATTTCTATTGTCAACATACACTACAACTATCCCACTTCCTGTATTCGTTTCATTTAACAGATTATCCATTGGATATTTTTGAGGGCCATTTGACACCAATGGAAAATTCCTAAACCCTACATGCTTCTTGTGAAAAATTTCTTATCATTCAGGATTGTTGCTAAAATAAAGTGAGCGACATGCTTTTCTCAATAGAATTTAAAACAGTGATGTTAAGACTGGATATATGACTAAGTATTTTACTTGAATCTTAAAACATTTTCGTATTCCATTGATATGTATGTTTTAAAATACATAATATTAGTTTTTTGTGCCGTAGACTTGGAAACATCAACTGGTGCCTGAAAGTTTCCAACAAGTTTGTGTCCAATACTACCATAGTGTTCATGCAGCTTTATTGACATTTTGGACTAAATAAATGTTTCATATACCAATCTGTTATCCTGATTATAAGAAACCCAAGCCGATAAATAAGGTTGCCTTATATATCTTGACATTATCAAGTGTCTTCCTTCATATTTTCAGGTTGAAAAGTTACATTTTTACTACACAAAAGCTTATCTGAAAGTTTTATTAACGTGTTTTAGTTAAAACAGCTGCAATTTCCTTTCTTTCATTGACTTTATTTACGGTAGTCAACAGCTTGCATTGTAGTTGCGTCCGATTGGATAATGATTTTCATGAGGCATTTTACGAACATTAATCAATATGTTTCCTTCTTTTGCTTCCTTGTATAAATAATTCAATTCTTGGCTTCTCAAGCTTGTGTTCTTTTACTTTGTTTCCTCCAGTGTTTTATAATATAGAAAAGGACAAGAGAAACTGATCCTCAACTGCTTCTTGTATGTTGGCTATACAATTAATTTTGTCTTTATTGTTATGCATGATTCCGTTTATTTTTACATATTTTTCCCAGCATACCTTGGAGACTCGATCCACGTTTTTTGTTTTTGTACCTTATAGGCCGTAAAAATGCATTTCCAATATTTATTAATTTATTTTACATTGAAAAAACCCCCCCATGTCTCCGCTTTAAAGGGCTAATTTTTTTCTATTACGGAAGTAAATATTTGAGGAAGCCAGTTTTTTTTTCATTCAGCTCAACCTGAAATATTTTCTCAGTTATAAAGGGAACAAAAATATTCTGAGAGCAAGGTATTCCGTAACATGAAAACATATCAATTTGAATACAAACCTTATACAGTTTGCGATACTGAAATTGCTAAATAACATTGACAAAGTCCCTATAGACTTAGCATACTAGCAGATACTTTTTATCCTTTCCGTACGACTTTCGGCGATGTATATCATCTGCATTCCATAAGGGTGCGCCGATTTTTGTCCATTTAGCGATCGTCTCTCACCGGCTGGCTGTCATTGGTGTAGTACCCTTGCACTTAAACTGAATATGCTCCATTTACCGTTGCGAAATTTATTGTTAAAACTAACGACAATAAGGATTGGTGATATAGTAGTGGTATTAGGCGCGGACAGTCGATGGTAATTACTTTCATCTGTTGTTTCCTTTCTTTTCCTTTATTGAAGCCGTTTTAAATTGGTTCTTGCGCTGTATAATTCTACATTTAACCAGCATATTTAGGTGAAGATAATGTGAACAATATATGGTTAATATGCCGGATTACACATCAATGACTTTAATTATATAGAATTTTAATGTTTTATTCTGAACTTAAACCCTTATATATTTGATCTGCGTCACCCCATTCCAACTCCAAATGTCGCAATGAAGAAATTAGTAGTCTATCAATCAGAGAGCGCGCTGTAATTAGTATTTAAACTGTTTGCATTTAGATGTTGTTGTTTCGTGGAACAAAGCTCAACAACATATCACCAATTATCCCCTCTACCACATCCACAACCCAACACCCAAAAAGTTTTTAAAAATTTTTTATAAAAATTGTAATGGAATAGTATGTCTAGAGCACCACAATCACAACTGAAGGCAACTTTGGCATCATTGTTTTATATTAATGGATGTGAAATGTCAAGATTGGAAAATCGCTTCGATTCGGCAAGAAGTCTAGCAAACCATATGAAATTACTCAATCCGAAAGCATACTATTTGATTCCATTTAGCTGGACCTATCCCGATCACGAGTTATGTTTCCTATATATATTCAGTTCACATTTATTTGTCAGTACTCGAAAGAACTTTACAGTATGTCCAAATCTAAACTAAATCATATTTTTAATAAGTAAAATAAGTAACTTCAAATGATGAGACTCACTGTGAAGGACTTTTCTTGTCATAGGTATTATCCTGCACAGCTTTGAGAGGCATTGCCCAACTGTAAACAAAACAACAGTGCAATGGGTTACAAATTTTCACTTCCATCTCTAGGGCACGGCATGAATGCTTCATATTCCCATGACTCACCGTGCGCTGTCGCCAAAATTACACAGACAACTATACCATACTGCTCTATGGTTCTAAATCACACGGAATAAAACAATTTACTAAATTAAATCAATACCAATGAACTGCCTAAATCATAACTCAAGTTTTTCCAACCACCCACTCTTAAAATTACTGAAAGAGGAATTAAAGGCTTCCTAAAATAGACTGGGACTAAGCAATGCGTGAAGTACTGAGCCAAAAGTAATAATTCGTTGAACCCAGGAGTCCATAGCTGGGCAGTGAAAAAACCGGGAATGCCGCTTGAAAATAGTTTGATATAAAGAACGATAAAGCTAGAGTCTAGAGAAACGTTAGATCTTATTTGATTTAACAAGAAATATTTGACTACATGTTAATAACACAGTGTTACGCCGTAAAAGTATTAAGGAAATAGAATACAACTCTTTAGTAATAGCGACTCGTGCTATCATTGGGGACACTGGATTTATATAAGACGACCCAGAAACCCAACTCACGTACAATTAACACCGTTTTTTTGCACTGTCCTATGTGTGGATTAGGGATCTCGGCTTTCTCCTCCCATTGCTGGCTGTCAACCAATATTCCGAATCAGATCCTTGTTTAGTAAACACTGTCGCCTATAGCCCCTCCCTGACTACGCACAAAGGACTTGGGCTATTGTCTTTATTTCGGGATCCAGAGTTTTCTCTATCAAAAGTGTTATGCAAGTATCGACGATTATTATAATACATAACTAATAAGAAAAGCTGTCCATACTCCATTGGCCGTACCACTGATGTTTACACGTTTGAAACTGAATAAATGAAAAAACAGAGAATAAAGTTGAGAGTTGGGAAACACGACCGATTTTGACCGGATATCCGTTGAATTATATGCACACAAAAGTATAATTAATTCTCTTCAACAATCCCCCATTCTAGATGTAGAACGGAAAACCGCATCTGAATACGAGACAGAAATTAACGATCTTCTAACCAGAGGAGACTGACGTCCTGACATCGGGGTAGAAACTTTTTTGGAAGTTCCAGATCGTCATTGGCAAACGATATGTTCTACATGACCAACGGTGTAAAGTGAATCAAGAGAGAGCTATTCATTCGAAAATAAAAGGTTTGCAATAGCATATTTCAAATTTGGAGCATATTACATTTTTTCATAAAATAATCCTTTTGTATTTTTAATTTTTATTTTCTGTAATTTTGATTTATATTTATTTATTTATTTATTTAATTTATTTATTTTATTTATTTATTGGAGGAGGTGGGGGAGGGGTCCAAAGCCACGAAAAGCGAAAAACTCATTCTGAACAACAATTCCACTAATGCAGCTGCGAACGTAGCATAGGTGTATACATATGGATAATGCCTTGGAGGTTGTTTGTTGGGTTTTTTTTTGTTTTTTCTTTGTTTCTTTTGTTTTTTGTGCATTTTTTGTGGTGTTTGTTGTTGTTTGTGGTATTGTGTTTCTGTTATAATTCTAAATATTATTTATGGATTGCTAAATCTTTTGTCTGTATCAACCTACGGTGTAATGATAATTCATCCTCAATCCCTCCCATGATTATTAAAGGAAAACGATGTCGTGGAGAGAAAAGTAAATTGAAAGCACATTCACATATGGCATTAAAAGTTCTCGCTTTCTTCACAATCTTTCCACACGAGAGACCTTGAGTTCACAAAATCTCCATATTCGATTCTGTTTTTTACTTGATGATAGAGGACAGTTTTACGAAAAAAGACAGGAAAACAAAACTGAACCTACCTTAACGATTTTTGTAAGTGAAAAAGAATATCTCATATTCCCAGATGCAGTAAACGTCAATGAGAAAAACGTAGGACAAGAACCTTGAAGACCATCTTCGACATTTCCCCACCAGGGACAAGCCAAACGAAACAATTTTTCCTCATGCAGGACCCTATGTTAATCATCGCGAAGACACGTCCACAAAGTTTACATAAACCAGAGAGACGTGACAGGTGAGTAACAGTTATAGTGGAACGAAATACCGAGGATGGTATGATATATATCACATAAGCGTAGTAAAGGATATTTATCACAACATAAGCATAGTAAGGATAATTTATTCACAAATAAGCATAGTAGTCAGATATTTATCACAATATAAGCATAGTAAGAGATTTATCACATATAAAGCATAGTAAGATATTAATATACACACTATAAAGCATAGGTACGATATTTTATCACAAATATATCATAGTAAGAGTATTTATCACATATGAGCCATAGTAAGATATTTTTTACAACACATAATTCATAAGTAAGCATTATTTATCACACATAATCGTATAGTAAGATATTTATCACATATAAGCATATGTACGAATATTTATCACAATACAAGCAAAGTATCAGATTGTTTATCACACGATAAGCGATGCGAAGTGTTGGTCAGATACGATATTTATTACACATAAGCATAGTAAGAATAATTAATCTCCACATAAGCGTAGTAAGATATTTCATCACATATAAGCATCAGTAAGATATTTATCACATAGAAAGCATATTAAGATATTTTTATCACATTATAAGCATATTAAGATATTAAATCCACCCATTAAGCATAGTAAAGCATATTATCACATATAAGCCATTTAGTAAGAATATTATTACATATAATTGTTTTAAGATACCCCCCTATGATGAAGAATGGTAAAGCTGTCAACAAAAACCCCGGAAGAGAATGGGCAAAATTCAATTCACGTATTTATTAAATTATATCCCTTTAAATGTTCTCAAACAATACAATTACCACTGAAAATATACCTTAATAAGGAAGAATATAACATTTTACATGGAAACTAACTATGGAGCACAGATTTAACGGGATCAATATAATCCTAGATTAAAAAATACAAAAAAGATACAGATTTATATCAATCAATTAACTCTTTAAAAAAGCCTGGTACTAATGCAAAATAAATGTTTGCTTTTTTTCGATTTCTAAAAACTTTCCCATTTCCACAGCTTAAAAAGGGAAAACCAATTTAACAGCAAGTCTAATGATGTCGAGATCACCGTTCTTATAGATTCAGGAATATGGGACTTGTAAGTATTTTAGTCCATAAATACACAAACTATCAATCTTATCTATCCAGTCGTATGTAATAAAATGAAAGTGAATATTTTCATAGAACGGGGAAAAAAAACATGCAATATAAAAGAAATGGGAATGGACATTACATACTTAAAAAATTGTAAGAGCCCTTCTGTTCTCAGAACAACGCCAATACGACAGATATGGAGGTGGAGGAGAGTATAAGAGTTAATAGACAGAATATAACCAAGTCTGTGTTGAACAGAAAAGCGAAGAGACAAAGTTTTGGAAAATAGCAGCAAACACCAACATGGACACCAACCGAAATTCTCCTCCTTCAAAAATCGTAATAAAACTCTCCAACATAGAGCTTTCTGACAATGAAGTTTAGCTTATTGTAGAAAGGTCTTAAATTTACCCCTACACTTAAAGGAAATATAACATTAACTAACGGACAGACATTAAATAATACCAGTTGTAAATTGAGACTTAGGCGAAAACATTTCCGCAAGAGAACAAATGGAGAAGAAAAAGAAAAGACCATGGTAAGAAATAAATGGTATGAAATCCACCTCAAAGTACAGACAAAGTCTTAGAATATGTTATACAAACCTTAAAAGAATATCCACTAGAAATTAAACACAATTCACAAAAAATAACTTGCCAAAAAATGACAGACAACAAACGCGACTAGACCTGTGCCTATATTTTTACAGTGGCAAAAAATAAGTGAGCTAGCCGATACGGACTCTCCGACGACTAATAAACGGCGTAATTTTAAAATAGGGGGGGGGGGGGGGGGGGGGGGGGGGGGGGGGGGGGGGGGGTGGAAATTAACCTGTATACAGAAAAAAGGAATATTTAATTAATTTTGAACATTTGACAAGTATTCTTTTTACGGACTCCCAAAATTCAAAAAAGGTAAAACCATACGAAAAAAAAAATTCAGCAAGAAAATACTTTTGAAAGTATAATTTATCCACCTGAAGAGCATCCAAGATGATGGTGCATAGGAACTTGAAGAAATAAAGGACGAATATATTACTGATATCCCAGTCCGAATTTATAAATATCTGTGCTCTCTTTAGACAAATACCAACTTATAAATATATAATATATATATATATATATATATATATATATATATATATATATATATATATAAATGGGGGGAGGTGGGGGTGAACCTACATTGCAAAATGTTCAGTCCCATTTATTAATCGTTTAGCGAGCAGAATTAAATTTTTGGAATTTCACCTATGGCGTAACCTCTATCATAGTGTAGCGGCATTTTTAATTTTAATTGTATTTTATTTATTTTTCCAAAGTTAATTATCTTCAGTTTTTTTAATCAACATTGAGCGGGATCCTTGAGATACATAGATTAAGTCGCATCCATCTATCCATATAACCCTCCCTAGTCTATCTATCTATCTACCTATCTATCTATCTATCATATCATATCTATCTATCTATCTATCTATCTATCTCTCTATCTCTCTCTCTCTCTATCTATCCATCCATCTCCCATCCATCCATCCATCATCCATCCATCCATACAACTAATCTATCTAACTAACTATCTATCTATCTATCTATCTATCTATCTATCAATCTATCATATCTATCTATCTATCTATCTATCTATCTATCTATTTAACTATCTATCTATCCCCTATCAATCTATCTATCTATATACAATCTATCTATCTATCTATCTACTCTATCTATCTATCTAATCTACCTATCCCATCTGCCTATGAATCTATCTATCCATCTATCTATCAATGCTCTCCATCTATCGATCATATGCCTATCCATCTACCTATCTATCTATATACTTACCTATCTAGCCACCTCTCCATCTACCAATCCATCTATCTATCCTACCTATCCCACCCCAATCTACCTATCTATCTATCTATCAATCTATCTATCTATCTGAATCTATCTTATCTATCTATCTATCTATCTATCTATCCTATCTATCTATCTATCCTATCTATCTATCTATTTATTTATCTATCTATCTATCTATCTATCTATCTATCTATCTATCTATATATCTATCTACATATCCATACTACCTATCTAACCTATCTATCAATCTACCTATCTATCAATCTACCCTACACTAACTCGCTATCTATCACATCTTACCAATCCATCTATCTGTCTATCTATCCATATATCTATCTATCTATCTATCTATCTAATCTATCTATCTATCTATCAAATCTATCTAACTATCTATCTATCAATCTATCTATCTATCTATTCTATTAGTTCTTCCATTACATAAAAAAGTACAAAAATGAATGTACTGTACTTCCCTTTAGATAACAAGGACAAAATAATGTATATTATAATTTATATATATATATATACATACAGACATACCTACATCACTGACGTTCTATATCGATCTATTTATCCAACCTAACCCGTACTGCCTATTTTATCCAAACTACGTATCTTTTTTGCGCTGCCGTGAAACCCAACAAAGTTGTATAGCAAAAATCAAAGAGAACCCAATATATAAGCAATATTCCTAAAAAAAAAATTTAACAGAAAGGAAAGTGAAAACCTAACAAATCAAATACAAATCAACAAAGCAATTTAATTTCTAGAATAATTACAAAAGAAAATCAAAAAGGAACACTATGCAGTAACGTGTGTTAAAATCCAAATAATCCAATAAGAATTAGTTCTCCTAATCACAAGTCCTAAATATATAATGTTCCGAATGATATGGGCTGTATCCTTTTAATGTGTTTGATAGTGCCAATGGTTTTTTTAATGTCCTGATATGAAAGAAGTGTATTTTTTTTTATTTAGTGCCGCTGACATGCCAAAATGAATTACTTCAAACTATCTCTGAGGGATAATACTTCACGGATAAATCCCAAAAATCATCAATTCAAAATCTAAAATCTAAAAGTCTATGAGCCACTTTTTATAATCCAATGGAATATTTTTAAATAATTCCTCTCCTCAGAAATTTTTTTTTTTTGGAATGACTTTCCACAACTGTAATGGCTCTTTATAAAAACTTGATGGTAATGTCGAAACTGAAAACCTGTCTACTAAACATGGTATATAATAAAAGATAGGTCACATGACAGAACATTCTAGAATAATAAATGGGCACTATAAATGCTTTTTGCACTACATAACTCTTAAGGTAATTCCAGCTTTATCTGTAAACAAATCAACCTTGACTCCTCAAATTTAATAAAAACATCGTGTTTATCAAATCTAAACCTATGAAATCAAATCTTAAGTAAACAACCTAATTCAAAGGACACTAGTTAAACATGTTTTCCTAATAAACAAACATTAAGGCTTAAACAAATGTTAAAGTCAAGAAACATTTATAAATTTCCTAAAATATTTAGAATATTATATAAACATCATTACATAACCCAGTATGCTTAAACGCATTTTCATGGGATTTATCTACAGTGTTCACAAATAACCAATGATACAAAGTTGCAATAGCTTGATCGAGACTGTACGGTAAATTTCTTGCGTTAGCGAGGCACCACAACCATGACTGTAATCTATTTAATGCTTTGTTTTGTGTTTTTTTTAAAACCTATATTAGGGTTCTAAAAACATTATTTTTCAAATATTAAAATGTCCGAAGCCGCATCCTCCCAACCCTTCTCTCTCTCTCATCGCTCTCTCCCTCTCTCTCTCTCTCATCTCATCCCCACCAGCCTGCTCCTCCACCTCCTCTCCGCATCCTTCCTCTCCATCGTCTCAGTCATTCTCTCCTCGTCTCCTTGTCTCCGCCCTCATCAACGTCCTCTCTCCTCGACCTCATCTCTCTCTCTCTCACTCATCTCTGTGTGGTGTGTGTGTATGATTGGTCAGGCAGCAGACTAATCGACTCACCAAGAGAAATATCGGGATGAACAATTTAAAAAAATCTCTCTCTCTCTCTCTCTCTTGGACTATCATCGCCAAGCTGCGGGCGAAAATCCGGCGAGAAAACGAGCGTAGTGGATTTTCGTCTGTCAAGCGACGATGTCCTCTTGACCCTATGAATGATGGTAACATTTACAGATAAACTGGACCAACGGAAATGTAGAAAGAGAGGAGGTGGAGGATAAAAACAATCTTATGGTTGGTATAGTAATGTTAACGAAAGCATAATAATTACTATAAAAAGATCAACTGTAAATATAAATTTAAATGTTGAATTACCTCTTGTTGGCTCATCCCAATTTAGATTAATCTATATTCCACACTAGTTTCATATATACTCGTTGGTGGTTTGAATGGCTGCGCGTTTCAGGGTTCAAGAGGCTAACCCTGCTGTGTTTGTAGTTGCTCTACTTTCTATCACTGAAACCATCTTTCATGTTTATAATCATAAGTTGTGTCTTATATTAATTTAATCAATATGAATGAAAATACAAGCAAAAAAAAAAAATAACAAAAATGAATCAACTTATCAATTTGCAAAGAGAATTGTGAATAGCCGCAATTGGTACAGAACTACATTTTGATAGGCGGACACACTGGGCAGGTATGTGAAGAGTTCACTCACATCGGGTCAATAACACAGTTTCCTGTAGTCAGTCCTAACTCCGCTGGAATAATCCAAGTAATGCGTATTTGTATGTGATATAAATAAAATATATGTATAAAGTATGTTACTCTGTATCTTTGATATACCAACTCGATGTATAAATTTTTATTAAAAGAAAACTTGGCAAGCCTCGTTTCATTTTAATGAAAACATTTATACATCTCGTAGTGTATCATTGATACAGAGTGACATACTACTAAACATATTCTATAGAGAGATAGATAGATAGATAAGATAGATAGATAGATAGATAGATAGATAGATAGATAGATAGATAGAAAGAATGAAAGACTGAATTCCATATGTCTGTCTGTCAACCTACATAACTAACATCCCTGCTATCTAACCATCTATTTATACCCACGCTACACTCCTCTTTGCATGCAACTTGCACTTAATTATATATCCATATATCTTTTGACAGTACCATACATCACTTCTTACTGGTCTATCTATCTACCTACATAACTATTTATCACAATGCAGGAGGTTATCTATCTTTCTATGTATCAATATATCTCTCCCAATGCTACAAGTGAAATCGTTAATCGATCTATTGAGCTAAGCTGAAAACAAGGTAACAAAACTGCTTGATTATGTGTCACAAAAGGTTCTTGCAGCAAACCATTGGCTCGAATATGAATTAGTTTGAGCCCTCTGTTAATAACGAAGGTCCCATGTTCGAGTCTCTGTTTGTAACGGCGCATACTGCAGGAGGTAATATTATTCTGGTTTAATATATATCGAGTTTTGGAGAATTTTCGGTGTTGGAAAATTTCAAGTCCTATTTTTACGGAATATTGCAATGAGATTGGAAGGACATCATTAATGATGAAACAAATATTATAATTTAAATCCTTTTATTTTCACGAGTTTTAAAATTCCCGCGAATTCCGAATCGAGTAGACAAAATCATGAAAGTCGTAAGCAAGATGCAGGTGCAAAAAAATGCATCACAATCAATCTCTTCTGCAAGTAAATTACTTCTGTTATTTCTTTTCTGAAAGAGACCAACTTGTGGACCAAATTTACGTCCTGCATACTTTAAACGTCTCTCTCTCCTGATCACACAACAGAAAACATGCGAATGAGCACACGCACGCACATATAGATTGACAGATATATTACATCTCTACCTTGCAGATTTTCGTCGCTGGTCAAAACATCTCGGATGCGCCGATACGAAAAAGAGGTTTAAAGTGAACAAAAGGATAAGAAGATTTTACTCGCACGGTTTTATTAACGGTGTCAAGTAATTCGATAATGAACCACTGAATACCTTAATATTTCCTTTAATTTATATATTAGCGTATTTTCTTTAAAATAAAAAGATCGCTATCGCTTGGAATGCAGCAGTGCGGTGATCCACCATGACATGTCATCTCAAAAAGATTTTCCAGTTGCTTGGATGTATTTAATTTTTTTTTCAAACGCAGTCAGCAAAGTTGGCATTATTGTAAGTTTGTAGATGTGATTTAAAAAGGAAACTTCCCTATAATAGGCTAGTCTGTAACCCTTGCTCCTCTGTAAACATGTTGAACTTTAAGACCGGAAACACAAACTATTGTCCCATAACATGGCAGTTATAATGCTAAGCAAAACTTCATATACTCGCTATTTCTGTTGAAAATGGTCAAAACGGTGCGTAGATTAATATAGTGGTGCCAGTTTAAGAAAAATTTTATCTTTCATCTTTATTTCATATCAAATTTAGAACTTCCTTGGACTGTTAAACATAAACTAATTATAAGTTTCGTTTCTTATCGTTTCTGATTTTAAACGAAGGCACATGTCTTTTTAATTATCCATAAGGTATGGTTATACTTGAACATACACTAAGAATAATTGTGTTAAAAAAATTACTATTACACATTTTCATGTCAGAATCGTGCATTATAGTCATTCCTGAAAAATTTGTATTTATGTATTTTTCATAGGTAAACCTGCGTTACGAAAGACATAGAAGACCCTAGTATATCAATCAGAGTCCACTCCTACTTAACACGAGTCAATTTGTGATTTTTCGAGGTAAGATATTGTGTGGATTCGGAAATCCTACACGTCCCTTCAACGTGTGTGTTTAATCGTGAACACATGATTAATAATCCAAAATCCTTCATTACAAACAATTATAATATTCTGATTTACAGTCTGAGTTGGAAGGTGGGTGATGATTACAGTTTCTTTAATTAGGCGAAGAGTCTTTAAAGTTGTTAGTTTAGATTTAATCGATCCTTCAGATAATCTAGTAACCAAGTCTATAGCATACAAGAATTCCTCTATTCTGCAAAAGAAATTATGATGCTTGTCCCGAGCTATATAATACATGTACACGATTCAATTACAATTGATTAATTCTTAAATAATCCTCATCTATTTCTGCGTCAATAGCTAGAATATCACAACTGAACATTTTTCTCTGACATCAAAAGAAATCAGTATTGTGTTAGTGTTTTAAAGAGCCAAGCCTGTGTTACAAAATTTTAAAAACGCAATAATTTATTTTAATATATCCTTAAGAGTTTATCAATAAAGTTTAAGTGAATACAACTTTTCATTGTTCAAAAAGAGAGGTCGGTGAAAAAACGCCGACATTATGGAATAATTCTACAAGACAAAGTTTAGACTTCGGGTAGCTCCTCTTCGTTGATTTTGAAAAGCATTCTGGTAATTTATTTTAAAGGTTTTTAACCTTTTAATTTTGGTAGTTCAACTATTTTATAATGGTATAATGATACAAAGCGTGTGTCATAATGAATGTACATATCCCCATTGTTTAATTTTTATCATCAATGTAGACACATGGACCCGCTGTCCCCTTATATTTTTCTACTCTGTGCTGTCATATTAGAAATAATGATTAAGCGTAATAGTAGTATTAGGGTTATAGATGTACATGGCATAGACGTTCTCGTTTCACAGTATGCTGATAATACAGCAATTTTATTAACGGTTTATGCCAGTCTTTACATGTATAAACGTTATATGGTCATATCTCTGGTGTCTTTACGTTTATAAGATATACAAATATGTACACATATTGCCGAATTAAATTTAAGAGAATAATATGCAATTTTGGGATGTACTGAGGCAAGAAAAGCATAATTTATATCCCATACAATATTATTAACAACAAACAAGTTTTGATACAAAAAGATGTATGAGAAAAAGTCACCATTTTAGAATCAAATAGAAGATATTTTAAAATACAATATGGAATTAGAAATGACATTGCCTTACAATATAGCAATTTAGCAGATTTTCTTTGTTCAATTCAATGATACCCAAACCGTCTTGAAACATAGACATTGAATATTTTACCGATTCTGAGCCACTTCAAAATTATTTAAATAGCAAAACCATACCCAACACACACACACACACACACACGCACACACACACGCACACACACACACACACCCCACACACACGTTGAAAAGTACCCCTCTGACTGTTCTAAACCTATTCTCCACCATTTTGGTTTTGAAAACGCTAGGTCATTAGTACCAGCTAAAACGGGTTATTTCAAAACTTTACGAGATTTGTGATTTCTGGTATTCCTGTAAACTTCAGATCCTGAGATACCAGAAGCCTCTATATTCCAGTAGTCCAAACAAATAATGAAAGGTACCTAAATAATCAACAATAAACATCAATAATGGAGTTAGATTTTTTACCAAATATTTCAACCATCAGGAATGTAGTTATTTCAAGATTTAATAGACTACTGGTTTCTGGTATTCCTGAATACATTGAGCCTTGAAGATGCCAGAAACCCCTTTAATCCAGTAATCCAAATAAATAGTCACCTAAATAATCAACATCATGATAGATTTACATGTTTACCAAAATTTAAAGAAGTCAGTAATCCTTGGTATTTCTGAAACTACTAGCGCAGCGAGAACTGGAAGCTGACTATAATTCATAATTCAAATAAACAACGCACTAATGAAGTTTGTCCTTTGTCGTAGCGAACAAGTAAAACATTCAGACAAGCATCCATAAATGAATTTTAAATTTGTGGAATAAATTATAAAGACGGTCGCACTTCTAGTTGTTAAAATTAATCTATTTAAATAGTGAACTTCAGTTTTGAAAAAAATAGCCGTGCACCTTAACCTTCTCATACAACTCTATGCAAAGTTCCAGTTAATTAATAAATAGCAGATGACATAAAAAGATAAAGATATATTACGCATTAAATATGTAGTTTACGTACAAACCGCTAAATATTTGTGATAATTACCCATCTAAAATGTTGTAATAATGATTCAGTAAACAGATGTTGATCAAAGTGTGATCGTGAAATTGTTAGGAATTAATTAAGCTAGGTTGTATTTATAGCAATAGCCGGATGTGGACTGTTTTACTGGCATTTATCAGATCAAAGTGTCCAGAGTTTGTACATTCTATATACAAATTTCATATTTACTTTCAAATAAGAAAGGTATCGTCATATTGTAAAATACTATTCTACAATGAGCAAGCTTTTAAGATGAATACAACATTTTAGATCACAAAAAATTAACGTTGTATGTAATAATTTTAGCATTCCTCCTCATAGTGATTGCAGATAAAAAAGATGCAAGAAAAAAAAATCAGTCTGTTTTTTTATGATAGTTTTGCTATTGGAAACGAGAAATAGATGAAGATGATGAAAAAATATTTTGCATTTTGTAGATAAAGAAAATTAAAAATTGGGGATTTGGTATGATAAACTTAAAATAAATGATAATTTCCATAACATTAATTTAATGCCGATAAATCTAATGGATTGTTAGTAACGGAATAACAGATAATAGAATATCCATGAGAAACCAAGGCATAATGTCTTAAATGATATGTGGTTTAGATGTTCAGGTACAAAACAGAACATCTATTACATATTATGTATCCACTGTACAAGACATTGTTGA
Organism: Margaritifera margaritifera; assembly: GCA_029931535.1. Taxonomy (NCBI): domain Eukaryota; kingdom Metazoa; phylum Mollusca; class Bivalvia; order Unionida; family Margaritiferidae; genus Margaritifera; species Margaritifera margaritifera. The sequence continues at coordinate 18,694 of JAQPZY010000418.1, forward strand.
AAGGATAAATGAAAATTTGATATTTGGACAACAAAGATATAATTTTGATGAACACATTGCAATAAGATTTGAACAGTATAGTTCAGATGCGAAAGTTTTGTCTGAATTATGTCGTAAATGGTGATGGAACATTTTTATTACCCAGTGACAATGGTGATGAAAATAGGCAGTATAGTTGGTTACAATAACATTTTTTAAAAACCCACAAATCAGCAGATAATATTAGGTTAGCAGTAAATACTGCTATAAATATTAACGGTGAAAGAATATAATATCAGTATCTGCTATTTAGTCTGTAGTCAAATTAAACAAAAGTCAGAACGATAGTGGAGCGCGATCGAAGACACCAAGTCAGAGAGAGAGAGAGAGAGAGAGAGAGAGAGAGAAGTCGCTAGTTTCATTTTCAGATAACGGTAAAATAAATACAAAGAAAAGAAACAAGATGAACAAACAAATCGTATAATTAATTCACAAGCGAGTAAAACACAAATAAATCCTATAATCAATATACAAACATTTACTGGTCATGAAACAGACCAAGCACATATTTACAATTATTTTTAACGTTGTAAAAACTGGTGTAATTTGTATTTTTCAAATGATCAATCCTTTTTGTTGTTGTTTCTAAACGTTTAAACCAAAATTCCAAATAAAAAACAATTACTGCCGTAACAAGCAAACTTATATCACCTTGGAAAAAAAAATATTTTCTCCATCTGAAATTAAAAGCTAACTTATTATTTCACCAATTACGCTAGGCAATGCTACGTCTACATTTTTTAGCTAGTGAAGCAAATAGTTTGCAGATTAATTTAATTTTTGTTTAATTTTATCATTCAAGGAACTGTCACGACCACTAGGCTGTTTTCTTTTGTCACCTATTGTTAAACCTTTTACAAAATCTGTTATAGTTCGAGCTAGAGTTGCTGCTATCGTTTAATAGCTGTACAAATTCTAGCAATTGTTAGTACAAATATATTTAAATTTCTGTTTTAACCTTTCACTTAATGGGAACTTTTCTCGAGTTTGTGAATAGATTCAATTAATACTGTGACAAAAAAAGTTATTTTCTATTTCTCTATTATAATGTCCAAGTAATTCTGCCCTATTACTTTCAGTAACTTTGAAACCTTTCTTAACGGATCTCTCATTTCTTAATCTTTGACACTATCGATATCCTTTTTTATTTTCTTTACCTGCCGATCATACATTTCCAGTTTTATTTACATCAATATTATTCTTAAATTTACAACATCAGTAGCAGTTATATAACCTCTTAATTCTCTTTCTTCGCGAGGAGCCAATAAACTGTTAGCATATCCTTCTTTGAAATAACATTTGTTCTAAAGCTTTTTGTTATATAATACATTTTATTCCTATCAAGTTTCCATTATTATCTTCATTATTAATTTCAAATCGTATTGTTCTTACATCATTTAAAAATTCTTCTACTGGATGTGTGTTACTTGGAATTGCTAATGTTTGCCTTTGCTGTGTTTTGGTGTATCTATTTCAAATGTTGTCATCTCTAAATAATCCTTTGTTCACACCACTGGATGATATTCGTTTATTTCATTCTTGTATGCACTGTAAAGACTTGCAAATCAACTCCAAATGTTATGTTACCATATAACCAATTGATTTATTTTCTTTAATTATTTCTTTTTTAGAAATGGGAATTAGATTCTGCGATTTACAATGTTTTATCAAACTTTTTTTCATCGCGACTAAAATGTGCTTATCGTTGTGCATAAATACCACGTCTGAGCATAATATCTTTATAAAGTTAAATAACATCAGCAATTATTCTTGTTACTAACTGTTTAGAATCTAATACTATATGTTGAGCAGTTGTTCTAGTTGTTGAAATTCATTATTAGTTACATTAAGAGTATCAGAATCCTCCATTATTGACCAAAAACAAATTTAATTTGGTTTTCGTACTAGATGGACAGATTTTCTAACCAATGAAGATAGAGTATTTAGTTAAGAATTAAATGTTAACATAACAAATTAATTTTACAACGAAATAAATAAAAACGACTTTAGGAGAAAATGTATTTAGAAAAGGTAGGCGGAAAATAATTTTAACAAATGCTTTTTTTAAAAAATGCTAAGCAGCAAATATTTCTAAGGCATGGTAAAAATATACTACATTAGTCTCGGTTCAGTATTTAATTCCTACATGTCTTCCAACTGATAATTTAACAAATCTTAATAAGCCGACAGAAGGTTTACAAGAAATTAAAATTGTAGCCAAAATTTTTGAAATTTCTTTATTTTTTTAAATTTTATATTTTGTGTTCAATTAATACTGAATAAATATAGCAAGCTTTAAATAATAGAATGTGTACTAGATGTTTTATAACCGATGGACTTTTTTAACTTCCACTTATGATTATAGCTGTTTCTAATACTGGAATATCTATTTATAATACTGGAATATCTATTTACCAAACGTCCAGATGATGAGAGAGGGAGCTATACTTTAATTTAAACGTTATCGTAGAAACAAGAGAGATATTAAAGAGAGTTTGTTGTTTAAAAAGTCTCTACTTTTTATTATACCCTTCTAATTATACTTTTTATGGCATTTTAAATTTTTTAAAACTATTATTGTTAAAACTCGTGTATCTTGTGCTTGTCCAATGGAAGAAAAAAAAATATATATATATATATATGTTTCTTTCATGAATATTGTTCAGCTTTGTAAAGTTTAACCAACTTTTTACGAATTTGACTGATGAAAACCGGAGGAATTTTAGTGTACTTTCTGCTTTGGGAAAGCAATTAGAGAATTCAAAGAGTTCTTATGAAAAGGTCGTAGTGCTTTGTTTTAATGTAGTTAATATTACAACTTTTGGTACATGTAATAATCTATTTTGTTATCATTATTGGACCTTTCATTCATATAATTATATAAATGATCTTTATTCTCCGTTGCCAATTGTTTAATAATCCTTATTTTGTTCTCTCAATTCTCTGTTTGTAATCTTTCATACAAGACATACAATAACCAGTTTTATATAAGTCAACTATTTCATCATATTTGGAGCAAACCATAATGGTCATTTATTTTATGTGCACTTTTTTAAAATAACTATGGTAGGCTTGTGAAGATAGAATTTTAAAGAAAGATCAGAAACTTTTGAAAGATAATGGGAGACAGAAAGTAAAGTGAACATGTTCATGAACAAGTTACTGATATCGTAACATCCCAAAGAAAGAAAGATCCACGTAGAGTTGCATTCGTAAGGCAACTTTTAAAGCAATAAAAAAAAAATATATGAAAAAGGCTAAAGCAGATTGGTGATGATAAAAACAATAAATGAAAAGCTTTCTTAATAATATAGTAAATATTAGTTTATAGTTGGACTTGTCATTACAGTAATGCCGTGTTATTTATTTCAAACAGATGTATTAATAAAACAAATGCTAAGAGTAAGATAGAGTTCGGAGAGAGAGACAGAGACATGGTATTGTGATCAGAGAGCATGTGACAAGTTTCAAGTTTACGAGTTCCAGAATATTGACGTGGTTTTCTAAGACCTATATTTTTCTTAAACAGTTAAATAATTCTAAAAACGACTTAAATGTGAGCAAAGCGAGAAGGGAAAGCAAAAAGAACCAGTTCACGATTTTTCATACCCTTCTCTACACTATAGCTGTTATGAGTTACAAATATGTTTCATCGTCACTCTGATGGCGATTACAAGGAACTACAAAGAGGTACAATAAATAGATTAAATATCTGTAATTAAGGTGAAGATAGAAAAATATTAGATTTTCATAGAATGACAATGACGTACGTATTTCATATTAAGTAAACAGTAATATCAAACCAACCAATTGCTGGATAGATATCATTAAGAGGTTTAAGTTAAAAACGTTTGAATTTGCTCACTAGTTTTGAACCTGAGAGCAACGAAACTTCACTAGGTCAATCAATAAATAATTAATTAAACTTGAACGACAACCATATTACAAATTCAGATGATCCTGAACAATTACGTAATGCGGGTAATTGTTGATTTGTACAAAGATGTGTTGATAATCAATTTCATAGGGTTTAGAGGATAATAATCGTATGTATATAAAACATTGGAGAGAAAAAGTTGATAGTAAATTAACAGCTGTGGACAGCAAAGAGATTAGCAAACTCGAGTAAGTTCTTACTAAAATAGACGAGTTACAAAACAAAATTGATGATGTAAAGAAAATATTTGAGATGCGCAGAAGTTATTTATGCAGAGATATGATATCGTGTTTGTAATTATAAGAACATTACAAACTTTAAGAAAGGAAGTTTTTAGTGTAGTTCAAAATATTCGGCAAAATTTTACCGCGTATTGAACGAACGACAAAATCTGAGATATATGCATTACAAAGTGACATGGAATTAGTCAAGAAATGTCTAGAATCTTGTAGGACTTAAGTGACATGGAATTAGTTAAGAACTGTATAGAATCTTGTAGTACTTAAATGAGATGGAATTAGTCAAGAAATGACTAGCATCTTATAGGACGTGACATGGAGCTAGTCAAGAAATATCTAGAATCGTATAGTGCTTAAGTAACATGGAATTAGTCAAGAAATGTCTAGAATCGTGTAGTACTTAACTGACATGGAATTAGTCAAAAAATGTCTAGAATCTTATAGTACTTAAGTGAAATGGAATTATTTAAGAAATGTATAGAATCTTGCAGTACTTAAGTAACATGAATTAGTCAAGAAATGTCTAGAATCTTATAGTGCTTTACAATCACGGTTAGGGCATTTAACTAAATAATGTGATGATAGAATACTAATACACCAGAGAGTACATTCATCAGATATTAGAAACGTAGTCAATGATTTTAATGTGCAGTACTATAATTCGAAGAAAGATTACCGTTATCACTAATGCTTTTTCTCAGTTGCAAAAGAAAAATGAATACTTCAACAGAAATACCCAAAAAGATAGATGACAATAAAAACAATTACAAATGATCAGACTTAACAGAGGTAACAAAAAAATTTTTCAGCCGGAATAGAAAAATAAAAAGCAGACAACAGAATACATTGGTTGAGAACTCGTTAATAATATGGGTGTAATGCTAGGAAATATAAATGAATTAGATAGAAGAGTAACACAAATAAGATATTACATTAAAAAAGTTTACAACTGAAATAGATAAAAAGACAAAAGACTTTAGCATCAAGTGAAAGAACTGATAAAGATAAGTCAGAATTAGAGAATAAAATAGACATAGAAGCTAGTATTAGCCGTAAATTCATAAATTAAAAGATATCCGATATATAGGGTCAAATTGGCACAGAAATTATAACTGACATTTGCGCAGAAATGGAAATAAGGCGCACAGCGAATACTAAACTAATTTATAAGCTCAATTATAATTTATAAGCTCAAAAACCAATAAATGGTTGATTAATATTTTAAGAATGTTTTATATGCTAGATAAGAATGTAAGGGTGAAACTGACGCGCCCTTACAAACACAATAATTTTTGTGTGCTTTTTCTGTTTTTTTTTTTTTTAAATATATTTTAGTTCATTATTTATTTATTTATTTATTTTGTGTTTTTAGTTGGTTTTTATGTTTGATTTTTGTTTATGTTCCTTTTGTTTTGTTGCTATTCTTTGGTTTTTATTTTACAACAAAATTCTGGTTACACAGTGCCACAAATAATAAACCCTGTTTATGCATTTTTCTATTCTTCACCAGACTTCATTGAGTAAAAATTACACACGGAATTCGATGTTTAGTTTTATATCATTTAAATATATATCTACATATATCTATATATGCATATCTATATATATGTATATATATATATATATATATATATATATATATATATATATATATATATATATATATATATATATATATTCTTGGTTTTTAAACTTGATAATCGAATCACAAACCGAAAGAAAATTATATGTAATATGTTGGTGATAAAATATGTTTGGATCTCAAAAGAGAAGGTGCTATAGGTGCTATAATTGCTATAGGTATTATAATGGCTATATGTGTTATAATGGCTAAAGGTGCTATAATGGATATAGGTGTTATAATGGATATAGGTTGTATAATGGCTATAGGTGTTATAATGGCTATAGGTGTTATAATAGTTAAAGGTGCTATAATGGCTATAGGTGTTATAATGGCTATATGTGTTATAATGGGTATAGTGTTATAATGGCTATAGTGTTATAATGGCTAAAGGTGTTATAATGGCTATAGGAGTTATGATGGCTATAGGTGCTATAATAGCTAAAGGGGTTATAATGGCTATATGTGCTATAATAGCTAAAGGTGCTATAATGACTATAGGTGTTATAATGGCTATAGGTGCTATAATGGCTATAGGTGCTATAATGGCTATAGGTGTTATAATGGCTATAGGTGTTATAATGGCTAAAGGTGTTATAATTTCCCCATGTGCTATGATGCCTAAAGGTGCTATAATGGCTATAGGTCCTATAATGGATATAGGTGTTATAATGGCTACAGGTGCTATACTGACTAAAGGTGTTATAATGGCTATCGGTGTTATAATGGCTGTAGGTGCTATAATGGCTATATGTGTTATAATGGCTATAATTGCTATAATAGCTAAATGTATTATAATAGCTATATGTGTTTTAATGGCTATAGGTGTTATAATGGCTATAGGTGTTATAATGGCTATAGGTGTTATAATGGCTATAGGTGTTATAATGGCTATAGGTGCTATAATGGCTAAAGGTGTTATAATGGCTATAGGTGTTATAATGGCTATAGGTGTTATAATGGCTAAAGGTCCTATAATGGCTATAGGTTCTATAATGGCTAATGGATATATATTGGCTATAGGTGTTATACTGGCTATAGGTGTTATAATGGCTAAAGGTGTTATAATGGCTAAAGGTGCTATAATGTCTATAGGTGTTATAACGGCTATAAGTATTATAATGGCTAAAGGTCAAATAATGGCTATAGGTGCTATAATGGCTACAGGTGCTATAATGGCTAAAGGTGTTATAATGGCTATAGGTGTTATAATGGCCGAAGGTTTTATAATGGCTATACGTGTTATAATGGCTATAGGTGTCATAATGGCTATATGTGTTATAATGGCCATAGGTGTTATAATGGCTAAAGGTGCTATAATGGCTAAAGGTCTTATAATGGCTATAGGTGTTATAATGGCTATAGGTGTTATAATGGCTATAGGTCCTATAATGGCTATCGGATATATATTGGCTATAGGTGCTATAATGGCTATAAGTGTTATAATGACTAAAGGTGTTATAATGGCTAAAGGTGTTATAATGGCTATAGGTGTTATAATGGCTATAAGTGTTATAATGGCTAAAGGTGCTATAATTGCTATAGGTTTTATAATGGCTATAGGTGCATTAATCGCTATAGGTGTTATAATGGCTGTAGGTGTTATTGTTATAATGACTAAAGGTGTTATAATGGACCCAGGTGCTATGATGGATATAGGTGCTATAATGGCTATATGTGTTATAATGGCTATAAGTGTTTATGTGAGCTATACATTTTTTTCTCCAATTTTAGGTATCTGCATTTTTAAGTTAAAATAAAGCGAGTAAATTCCGAACAAGATGGAGTTCTTCAAGATAACAATTTTATGACAGAATTCTCAAAATTTGTCACCAAATTAATAGCGAACAAGTTTCTAAGTAAATATGTCTACATTTTGGAATTTTATAACTCCCAACAAGCAGGACAAATATCACAAGGTGTTAAACAAGGTGTTAAACATTAATCTAACGCATCACTGTATTACATACAATCATAGCAGTATTAAACCAAACAACATTTGTGTAACAGGATGAAACAGGGTGGTATTGGATCTAGCGAAAACACCTAATACTGTCACGTGAATGAGATGGGGCTTTTTAAAATTCAAATGAATGATGAATGAATCTGACACCCTACTCATGCGCACAAAGTTCAACAACGGATATAACAAAAATAGTATTGTTCATCAGTGGATGCGATCAAAGCGTGGACTTTCAACAAATAATCGCAACTGATTTCGTATGCTAACCCTTATGATCAATGTACAGAACTAATAAACAGATATGATTGACACATGGAAATATCAACATACGTGATCAATGTGTATAATTATCAACAAATGTGATCGAAATATGGAATTATCAACAAGTAAGATCAATATATATATTATATTATATATATATTCATATATTCCATCAACATATATAATGATTTTATCTCGTGGCATCCAGGCGGAGAGCACCAAATTATTTTCGATCCATTGTTTCCGTCAATTGGTTAAGGAACTACCTCGGGTGATCAGCTTATCCCAGCCTGCCGAAGGATCCCTAAAGAAAATCCTTATTCCGCAGACCCGTTGATTAAGAACCTTTGGCCCCTCACACTCAGTTAGCCAGTATCATCCCTCAAACCAACGTCACTTTTGACGGCATTATCTGGGTTACACAAACCCACAGAGTTCGACGACTTCCCATAACAGGTTAAAATATAATGACTGTACTGTCTAATACTTGAGACACGTTTAAGTGCGAGTACAATGATATGTATTACGTATGCGTGCAGATGAGCAGATTTAGTTACACATTAAATTCTTTCGTAAGAACGACTGTACGAGGTTATTATTACAATAACCACGTTCGTACTGAAACTGTCTTCATCAAGAATAATCGCATTTGAATATATACCAATCGAACATTTCTCATCCTTTAATGCGCAGAGCACATAACTGAATTAAACCTTTCTGCTCAGATATAAAATGTTTCACTTGGAACAGACTATTTCTATTCGATAGCTTGACGTTATTATGACATAGTCCTGAATTTATACAAAGTTTTAAATAAATTCCGAAATATTCAATATATTAAACAATTTCATCACATGGAACGGACAAATAGAAAGAATACAGTTGTCATTTTCACATACCTCTATAGCTAAAGATTGCTTCCGTAAAGTGGACTGTTTCTAGACAAGACTCATCTGTATCGAGACGATACAGATAATATTTGGACTATAAGTACTATGTTCGTAGTCACATTCACTGGCAAATAAACTCAAGATAAAACGGGTTCCCCACTGCCGGTGCTTTGTGCGTTCATGAACAGAAATCAGTATTTTGAAATCATCAAGGCTAAAACTATACACCCCCGGGTAACGCTGTATACAGCTATGAAACCCATTCATTAATATATAAGGCACAAGCATTTTCGTACACACAATTCCGTGACACTTTGCATGTGGTAATATCTAGGTTTGGACCTTGACTTCTGTGAAAGAGCAACTATGGTAAAATCAAAGACTAATAGTTGTATTAATACAATCTTAGATGGTGTACAAGAATTGTCTAGAGTTGGAATACTGAAGCAAAAGAAAAAGTGAGCAAAATTTTGAGCAAGAAAGTATAATCATCTCAATAATTTGTTTTACAAAATTCATAATTCCATGTTTTTAAATCTGATGAATTAGAATAAAGTTGGGGGTTGGAGATTTGTGAGGTTTCTTGTGGGGGTTTTATGGTATTTTTTTATTTTTTATTTTTTTAAAAAAATTTTTATAGAAAATAACATGAAAATTAGTTAACAAAATAAGGAGAACAACGCGAGCAAGTTCTTTTAGCAAGTTCTTTAAAATCTTAAGGTACGAAAATGGTATATCTTGCAAATTTCATACAAATAAGTAAAACCTTCCACAGTTGTTTTTAATTTATATCGGATAAGACATTTTAACTTTCTGTAAATCCTTGGCGATGATTCTTTTCAAGTAGAAATAAAATTTACAGAAAATATAGATACATTTTTATGATTCCAAAACATTTTTGAAATACCTCTATTTAAGACGGAATTATGGAATGTCAATTTAATATTTCTACGAAAACTTTCCTGGATTGAGAGGATTCAAGTAAACGATATAAAATATTGAATGTTAGAATAATAACAGATATTAATTACTCTGGATTACTAATTTTATCACAATCTGCAGACAAGAGTTACATATTTCATATTTGCATACCATTTAAACAATTTATTTTGGTTTTGTTTTTGTTTTTTTTTTTTCATTCTCTCTCTCTCTCTGTCTCTGTCTCTGTCTCTTTCTCACTAGTGTGTTTGTATGCTTGTTTCTGTCTGTAGAAATTATTCCCCATAATTTAAAATATTTTGCTGGATGCTTGACTAAAACGTGTGCTTTATTCGTTAAGACATCTGACAAACTATATTATTACATTGTTTATTTGAATTATGAATTATAAGGAGCCTCTGGTTCTCACAGTACATTAATCTATTTCTGTAACGCCTGGAATTACCGATTTTTTTAATATGTGGTAAACATCTAACTCTATAATGGATTTTGATAATTTAGGTGAATTTCGTTATTTGTTTGGATTACTGGTTGATAGGGGCTTTCTGGTATCTTCAAGTCCGTAAGATTTCCAGGATATACTGTAAATCTCTAATCTCTTCAATCTCTGAAATATCCATTTTCCTGCTAGTTTAAACGCTTGGTAAAAATCGATCTAACTTTATCACAGATGTTTATTGTACATTATTTAGGTGACTTTCATTATTTGTTTGGATTACTGAATTGTCTTCTGGTATGTTCAGAGTCCTAAGTTTTCAGGAATGCCAGAAATCACTAATCTCTTCAATTTGTAAAATAACTGGTTTTGCCCGGTACTAATATCCTAGCGTTTTTCAGAAAATTATAAATGGTGGATAGTAGACTTTAGACAGCCAGAGATGGACTTTTAATCCTATTTATTTTTTTCTGTGCGAGCAATGTCATGTTTTCTTAAACTTACGATGTGGCCCAGAATCGACGAGAGAGAGAGAGAGAGAGAGAGAGAGAGTTACAAATCTGAACTTTCTTTACCTTGTATGGAAACAGTATGAATGGGTTTGGTATGTTTATATGTATATAATGCCTGAATATGATGAGGTGGATGCATACATTTAATGCATATCTGAGATGTGTATAAATTATATATTAAAAGAGTCCTTCCTGAATAGCTATTGGTCTGAAAGCGTAATGAAGAATAACTTTCTTGCTCAACAGATACTTTTGTAGTATCATTATACCTACGACAACGGTATATGATGTAACCTGTAGGATATTTAATGTCCTATATCTGCACATTTACATGGAAAATAAGTATGAAACAAAAATAGGCAAGTTTTTCCACTTCACCCGTATCACTATTCTCATGCGCATCATAATACTAAATTATTATTTGAATCTATAAAAGTATTACATCGTTTTTTCAATTGTTTCCATTTTTTGCTTTTAGAGGGAAACTGACATTCCGCAGTTGATATTCGTTTTTTTTATTTGTTTCCTATTTGCTTTGAAGCGGGAAGCTGACTTTCCACATAACAATTCTAAAGTGTATACAATTAACGGAACAAAATGTATTGAGATGACGAAGTATCATGATGATATCTATGACTGGGACATTTCTACCGGTTGGAAGCTATCAGCGTTCGACCACGCAATGCTCTTTACAAGGTAAGGGTATGTATACCTGGTATAACTATACATCTTGAGGATACTATGACCACGAGCGGAATACGCCCAAATTACCAATTTACGTTCGGAATACGCCTTAAACTACATGACTACATGATCAGCAAAGAACATTTTCGCCATTTTCTGCATTGAAATTTAATTCTGTCTAGAAATGTTTTAGCGCACGTGTCTAGAGGAGACAAAAGGCAAAACGTAACTTTGTCAGTCATTTCACCGTGTGTTTTGAATGTATTCCGCGCCTAATTTGAGCGAATTCACGTGTTGTCATTGTATCTGCAACGTCAGGGTTATGCCAACTGATGTAACTATTAACGTAACTCGCCCATCACTCTTGTCTGTTGCAATATAGCGTGAGTCTACTTTGGGATTGATTTCTAGACTGGCTCTCTGTTTGAGATAGCTTGAATCATGAGCATTATTTCTTAAACATGGAACCAAAATGTATCTTCCTAGACAAACTTACAGTTAAGCTCCTGTCATTTGTTATCCGGCATGTTGCTGAGACTGATCAGTAAACAAAGCAACGGGCCATGGGTCACATATTTCGCTTTCGAGACAGCAACAATAACCGATTACTCACTGTGAACTGTAGCCGAAATCCGCACAGTCAGTCACACAATAGTCTTTACATTCCACACTCCACACAACTAGTCACCCAAAAATTCTCATATTCTAAAATCCCCCAGTCAGTCACCCAATAATCCCCATGTTCAAACATCCACACGGAAAGTTACACAATAATCCTTATATTCTAAAATCCACACAGTCAGTCATACAATAGTCTTCATATTATAAATCCACACAGTCGGTCACACACTAATCTTCATGTTCTACAATCCACACAGTCAGTCACCCAATAATCCTTGTATTCTAAACTCCACACATTCAGTTACACAAAAATCCTTATATTCTAAAATCCACGCAGTCAGTAACACAATAGTCTTCATATTCTAAACTACATACAGTCAGTTACACAATAATCCTTATATTCTAAAATCCAGTGAGTTACACAATAATCCTTATAGTCTAAAATCAACACAGTCAGTTACACAATAATCCTCATATGCTAAGCTCCATACATTAAGTTGCACAATAATCCTATATTGTAAAATCCACTGTCACTTACACATTAATCCTTATATTCTAAAATCCACACAGTCAGTTCCACAATAGTCTTCATATTCTACAATCCACACAGTCAGTCACATAATAGTCTTAATATTTGGCACTCCACACAGTCAGTCACCCAATAATCCTCTTATTCTATACTCCACACAGTCAGTCACCCAATAATCCTCATATTTTAAACTCCACGCAGTCAGTCACCCAATAATCCTCATATTCTAAATTCTAAACTCAGTGAGTTACACAATAGTATTCGTATTCTACAGTCCACACAGTCGGTCTCCCAATAAACCTCCTATTCTAAAATAAACGCAGTCAATCACTCAATAAAACCATTATTCTAAACTCCACAGAGACAGTCACACAATAATCTTCATATTTTTAAAATCACAGACAGTCGTACAATATTTTTCATATTACACACTTCATCTAGTCTATCGTTCAATAATTCTCATATTCTGAAATCCATACAGTCAGTCACACAATAATCCTTATATTCTAAAATCCACACAGTCAGTCACACAATATTCTTCATATTCTGCACTCCGCACAGTCCGTCACATAATAAACATCATATTCTAAAATCCACTTAGTCACACAATAGTTTTCATATTCTACACTCCACTGTTAGTCACCCAATAATCCTCATATTTTAAGCTACAATTAGTCACACAATAGTCTTCATATTATAGACTCCACACAGTCAGTCACCCAATAATCATCATATTCTAAAATCCACACGGACAGGCACAGAATAATCCTTATATTTTAAACCCTACAGTCAGTCATACAATAGTCATCATATTCTATACTGAGCAGTAAGTAGCAACATTATCCTCATGATCTAAAATCAACGCAGAGTCATACAATAATCCTCATATTCTAAAATCCATACGGTCAGTCACACAAAAGTCTTCGTAATCTACAATTCACACAGTCAGTCACCTAATGAACCATATATTCTAAAACAAACACAGTCAGTCACACAATAGTCTTCATATTCTACACTCCAAAGTCAGTCGCACAATAATCCTCATATTCTAAAATCCACACTGTCAGTCATATAATAGTCTTCATATTCTACAATCCACAAAGTCAGTCACCCAATAATCCTCATGACCTATAATCAACACAACCAGTCACACAATAATCCTCATATTTTAAAATCCACTCAGTCAGTCACACAATAGTCGTCATATTCTAAACTGCGCACAGTCAGTCACACAATAGTTATATATTCTACACTCCACAAAGTCAGTGACACAATAATCCTCATAATCTAATATCTACACAGTCACACAATAATCCTCATATTCTAAAATCCACTTAGTCAGTCTCAAATTATTCTTCACATTCTACACTCAACAGTCAGTCACACAATAATCCTCATGTTAAAAAATCCACAGCCGGTCACATAATAATCCTCATATTCTAAAATCCACAGTCAGTCACACAATAGTCTTCATATTCTACACTTCACAAGTCATTCACATAAAAATCCTCATATTCTAAAATCCACAGTCAGTCACATAATAATCCTCACATTATAAAATCCACTTAGTCAGTCACACGATTTTCTTCATATTCTAAAATCCACTTAGTCAGTCACACAATAGTCTTCATATTCTACACTTCACAAGTCATTCACATAATAATCCTCATATTCTAAAATCCACAGTCAGTCACATAATAATCCTCACATTATAAAATCCACTTAGTCAGTCACACGATAATCTTCATATTCTACGCTGCACACAGTCAGCCACACAATAATCCTCATATTCTACGCTGCACAGTCAGTCACAGAATAATCCGCATGTTATAAAATCCACACAGTCAGTCACAATATAATCGTCATATTCTAAAATTCACACCGTCAGTCACACAATAAACCTCCTATTCTAAAGAATAAACAATTTTGCTTCTAAATCAAGAATGCATACATTCAAGTTAAGGAAAAAATATTCTAAAATAGATACGGACTACATTCATGGAAAGGAATAAATTATAATTGTGCTCCGAGTCCACATTCGACGGCAGCAATCAATGGGTTACTTCCATCGCAAGAAAGATAATTATTACTATTATTATTATCATCATTATTATTATTATTATTAGTAGTAGTAGTAGTAGTAGTATTTATGTATGTACGGATGTATCGTTAACTGTCTCTGTCTCTCAGCATTCAAACATATTACTTAGGTGAATGGTGGAAATACATCTAGTTTCGAAATACTTCAAATAAGAAGGACTGGCGGCCTCTTACGTAGGCGTCATATCCTTTTCCATTCTCCTCTTTTAGGGACTGACCATTTAATTTTCACAGTGAGGGATATAGGATTTTATTTTTCTTCTAATTCCGGCCCACACACAGCTTGAACAAAATTATTCTTGCTCTGATTTATTTGTAGAAAATATTCTATCCATATTATTAGTTGAATTTCTTTTAATTCTCTAGAACTAAAAGAGAAAAATATCCCGGGTCGAATGAAAATCCCCTCCCCCATAAGATTGAACTGTAAGCCCTTATTTTATAGAATGATGCATATGTTATGAGCGTCGTGTATGATTCCCAGAAGTCAATACAATGGTGTGAATTTTCCATATCTCATGCTTAAGCATATTACAGTCAATACAATGGTGTGAATTTTCCATATCTCATGTGAAAGCATATTACAGTCAATACATGGTGTGAATTTTCCATATCTTGTGTTAAACCGTATTACAGTCAATACACTGGTGTGAATTTTCCACATCTCATGTTAAAGCATGTTAAGATGGTAAGGACTATCATTCTCTTATTTTTGCCATCAAATAATGTGGTGAAATTCATAATCAAGGATCAATTTTTAATGTGCTCTAATTGCAACGTACATCACACATGTAGATGAATGAGTTCCTTCTACCTCCCCCATTTAATAGATTGGTTCGCTTGGGTTTGGATTGGATTTTTGAGAGGCTTTTTTGTTGACAATTACTTCCTTGTATAACGGAAAATGTTTACGTTTTCATCTGATTATTCTAATAAGTTGCTGCAATGTCAGTCTGTAATATATCGATATGGATGCCAGGGTCTCGTCTGTAATTGGGGAATACATATGTCTGCCAGATTGAATAAAAAGCATATTGTACAAGTACACAGAGCGATTATTTTTATTTTTAGATATGACTTGTACTTGGGTTCTCCTAGTAATAATGGTGTTCGCGGTAAGTACTCTCTCTCTCTCTCTCATAACAAATATTGTGCTATAAAAGTTCATACAAATTTCTAATGTGTAATATATGCCAGGGATATATTTCCTCTTTTGGGAGTTAGTATTTATTAAAAAAGACATGATAGACTTAAGGTGCTACCAACTTTCTTGGTTGTAAACCTTTGCAGGGCGTATAACACGTATTATCATACTAGACGCTCAAGGGTCAAAGAGTTATTTTCCTATCACGCAAGCGATCCTTATTGCTGAAATCGACATTGCTGTTTAAATGCTCGTTTACAACTATACCTGTCAGTATCTAAGAAGATTCATTCAGACGTCATAATAGTCATTATTTGTAAGTTCTTTTTGTTGTTCTTTTTTATATCTAACTTTTTCCACAAAGATATACAGTAATTCATGAAGAGACCACTTGCTAAACTAATCATTAAATGTGATACTGTATTTGATGCTTAATATGTTCAACAAAATCCTGCATGAACGAACCACCTGATTCCAAAGACCATAGTTCAGGGTTATAAATATATATAAATATATATATATATATATATATATATATATATATGTGTGTGTGTGTGTGTGTGTGTGTGTGTGTGTGTTGTAAAACCTCACTATGTATTTTATAAACCTTGCAAACGTGACAACATATCGGACTTGACAAACAGTGGTCTTATTACCCGGATAGTTTTTCCTTTTTTTTTCCGTGAACTGCATGAAGAAACTATTTGTTGATGTACCATCCGAAAAAATCTTGGAATTTTTGAGAAAATAGGGTTTATATAATAAATTCTGAATATATGTTTTAAGAATTTTGACGTTGCTTGAGGTTGTTACTCTGCTCGATCTAAAAACGCGGCTTCCCTGATGCTTTAGGACGACAGAAAATGTTCCACTGCCCTGTATCAGGTTCCTCCAGAGCTACAACAATACGTCACGGCAATGTAGCACGTCAATGTCATGTTCGTCATTGTTTTGTGTCAGCCGTATCAACTGCATACACCGTCGTAGGTGTGAGAGGTATTCTAATAGCCCAGTGATTGTGTAAACACCTGACGGATAAAGATGCTCAACTCCACATGAATGGCTGGTGTTCGTCATTCTTACTTGTCATCATCGAATGCAGCTTCAACGTTGGACAACACAGAAACTTCATGCAACACCGAAAATGTGGAGAATTGTCGTTTTAAGTGATGAGCCAGGGTTTCTAACCTAGTTTTCCTGATGGAAGGATTCCAGTCAAAAGGAAAAGAGGCAAAAGCTTCTCATAGTACTAAGTAGTTGAACGTAATTGTTTTTGTGCTGGAAGCGTCATGCTTTGGGGAGCCATCAAACTACAGTTTTCTTTCCAAGCAAATTGTTGTCGATGGAAACTTTACATAGCATTGATATATCCACCATGGATTGATTCCTGAGTTTGTTCTCTTCCTGCATGCACATGAATTGAAATTTCAACAACTCCCGTCCACCGTCAGCAAGGTCAACATCAACCTTTTTGATGTAAATAAGGTATAGATATCATGGATTACCTTTTTGACGCAAATAAGGTATATATGTCATGGATCACCAGATTTAAATCCGATAGAGCACAAGTGGGAAGGATTAGGACTCGAGCAAAAAAATCAGCGTCATACTGGGAGGATAAGAGGACTTGATGTCGCCCTTGTGGAGAAGGTTGTCACCATCCCCTTGGGTGTCAGTGTAGCTTTGTGAATCATGGCGTTATGATTTATAGTGTATTACTATATATTCCCGATATATCTACACTTCATATAATCCGACCAAATTAATGAAGAAAATTGATACCACCAGATTTATAATAAAATTCATCTACGTTCCTGACAATGCAATGCTAACAAACTATTTCCATCGTGGGAACTCGTACCCTCGAGTGAATAAATTAAAGCCTTCACGTGAAAAACTTGTGACATCAGTTATGATGTAAAAACAGCGAGTATAGTTAAACATGTAACAAGATCAATTTGTTATACTTCAGTAATGTAAAATGTATTGTCACTTTATTTTACCTAACTGAATTCGCTATACTACAATATAGGGTGACAACACCCTCATGTAACAGCGATATTTGTTCTCCCTCCAGCTCGTGGCTGTGGAACTTTATTTCTTAGACTAATTTCTTCGTCAATTGCGCTAGTCACAAGTGACTAAATTCTGCTTCTATATTCACACAGCTCGGGACAACACATATAGCTATTGCCACAGGGTGTAGTCATAGTATGCATATTAGTATATCTTGTAAGTGATCCAACAAAAGAAGAGAATTGATGTTATGTGATTTAAATTAAATTCGACTAGTTTCCTGCCAGTGAAATATTTCTCGCGGGAGAAGTACTTGTACCCTCACGTTATAAACTAGTACCCCCCAAATTTGATATCGCGTTAACGGGTGTCAAGTTAAACAAACATGTCAACAGGGTCAATTCGTTCTACTTCAGTATCGTGATATTTGTCTTCACTTTATTGTATCTGGATGAATTCAATATACTAATAACAATCAGTTACAACACCTTGGCAACCGCGACATTTATGTTGCCGTCCCGTTTGTGACTTCGGAACGTAATTTATTGTCTGGTATATTCATTTATCGCGTCATGCAATAATCATTAAATAGAGTTCTATAGTCACACACACTCGGGACAACAAAATATCGCTATTGTCATTGGGTGCAGTCACTATATTATCTTAGTATACCTGTTTATGTCGACGTAATCATTGTGGTATTAGCTTACGTTTAGCTCGTTTAGGGATTGACTATATAACGTTCGGGCAATGGGGGTGTGGCTGGCCTGGGATTTGGTCGAAAAAATATTCAGCCCTCATAAAGCTTGAAAAAATAATCTTGCTCTGATTTATTGGAAAAAAGAACCTGTTATACCAATTATATTAGTTGGGAAAAAAATACTTGAGGTAAAGGAAAAATATATTCCGTTTCAGAATAAAATCCCAGTCCCATCGCAACCCGTTCAAGAGAAATTGAAATGGTTGGTCACTTATATAATCCGCTATTGCGAAGTACCATGTACAATTTATAAAGAAAGAGCTTTTTTATGAATTAAGTAAATTGCTATAACTTAAGCATGGATTGGTGCGTCTTTTTAATGAGTATATTCTACCCATGCTCCCATCTCAGTCAGTGCAACTAATATGTTGTAAACGTTAGCCTTTAAGAATGTCATTATGAAATCTGGTTTTCTATTTTTTCCTTTTAGGTCTTAGCTATATAGCACAGGTATGTGAGGACGGTGAAAGAACTTCGGTCGTCGAGGTAGGTGATTATTTTCAGACGGTGGGCACAGCAACACACGAACTTGGACACAAGTAAGTCGATTCCTGGCACCCTTTTTGTCTCCCGAATTTGCATTAATTCGCTTAGCACTTATGGTGCCCTGTGTTTAATTCCTGATTTCCTCCCCTCCAACGTCTGTGGTTTCTTCTGGGTTTTCCAGTTTCCTATATCCCAAGAACAATACGATCCACGTAAGAATACCGAAAGTTAAATAATCAAATGACCTCCCGGATTTGAGGAAAATACTTAATCCGCAATCCTCATGTTATACTAGATATTTTCATACAATAGGTTGTGTTCATTTTTTATTTTTTTTTTTCTTTCTGTGACAAAAGATAATGTTGAGAACTAGAGAACTATGACATAAGTTGTGAAATGTTCACGTAAATTGGCTGAGAGATGTTGAAGTTATAAAGACTTAAATTGTATGTGTTATATAGTATAAGCCGCTGAAGTGACCTGCTGGAAACCCTGAGAGACCGCTTGACCAACGCAGTCATATAGCATAAGTCGCAGAAGTCACCTGTTACGAGTAACGGTAATGTAACAGAAGAAAAGACTCAAACAAGCTTTCAAGATTTAAAATACAAATCTTTAATTTCCTAAAATATTTAAATATTTCAACAAACAATTAAAGTGAAAGAATTAAAAATAACTTACAGTATATAATATCCTTAAAAGTCCTAAACTGTTTTTAAGTTCACTGTTCCGGAAGTTAATCCAAATATTCCGAATGTAGTATTCCGAATGGAATAGCCTTCACTGTGCTAATATGTTGGTATGATTAAGTTATATCCAAATAATCCTTGTGAATCTGGAATCTCACAAGTTTTAGAAATGTTTCCGATAATTCCACGGAGCTGTATAATAATTCAGATTAAAGACAGTACTGAATTCTAAATGTACTGTATTAATAATAAATAAATAAATAAATCTCCAAATAAGAATATCCCACACACAAATTGAACCAATTTCGTTATATCCTCTCTATTCAAATGTAACTGTACAAAATATTTAAATACAGGATTATTTCCTGTATATATAGCATTAATGCACAGAATCGAAATAAAAACCCATACTACGTCTTCAATAAACAGGGTATTTCAAAATAATGCAACTCTCTCCGAACCAATCAGGAATTAGGTTATGCGTGATTCTGCTAAAGTGCTCGAGTACCAGTGTTTTAAACAGTAAACACTGTATTGATTCATTCTTCGAATGTGACCTTAAACTATAATTCCTAGTCAATATAATGTTTACTCCTAAAAGTACAAGAACTAGGTCGAAAGTTCAGCATTGCGCACGGAAAATACGTCACATGACTAAAGCTACAAGCAAATAGGTAAAATATTGATTGTGGCTACCGTATGTAAACTCATAAGATGACAGCTGTTTAGACTAAGAACAGAGATCATAAACACTAATAAACTATACCATTATTAAAAGGAAATATATATATATATATATATATATATATATATATATATATAATTCCGTAACACACCTACTAAAGTCCCTGAGAGACAGAAGCTCCTGACAGACGGCTTGACAGACCCTATTACATGGTATAAGCTTAAGAAGTGGCATGCTAAAGCTACTGACAGACCGCTTGACATATAGTACGAGTTGCAGCAGTGGCCTACTGAAGCTACTGACAGACCGATTGAAAGATAGTACGAGCTGCAGAAGTGACCTACTGAAGCTCATGAGTGTCCGATCGATCTACTCTGTGATAAGCCGCAGAAGTTACCTATTGAAGATCCTGACAGACCGAGGCTCCTGACATATCGCTTGACCAACCCTTTGACATCGTATAAGCCGCAAAAATGACCCACTGAGGCCCCGTACAGACGGCTTGACAGACCATGTGATATAGTATAGTAGTAACCACAGAAGTGATCTATTGAGGCTCCTGACAGACCGCTTCACAGACCTTGTGATACAATATAAACCACAGCAGTGATCTAATGATGCTCCTGACAGATAGCTTGACCAAACCTTTGATATAGTATAATCCGCAGAAGTGACCTACTGAAATCATTGATACACTGAGGTTCCTGGCAGACTGCTTGACAAACCCTGTTATGTAGTATAAGCTGCATAAATGATCTACTGAGGCTCTTGACAGACCGCTTCACCAATCCTGTGATATAGTATAAGCTACAGAAGTGACCTACTAAGGCTCCTGACAGACCTTGTGACACACTCATCTATATAGTATAAACTGCATAAGTGATCTACAGAGGCTTCTGACAGAAAGCTTAACCAACCCTGTGATATACTATAACCCGCAGAGGTGACGTATTGAGGCCCCAGACGTATTGAAACTCCTGAAAGACTGCTTGACCGCAAATGTGATATAGTATGCGCCGAAGAAGTGACCTACTGAAGCTCCTGACAGACTGAGGCTCCTAACAGACCTCATGACAGACCCTGTTATATAATATACACTGCAGAAGTGACCTACTGAGGCTCCTGATAGACCGATTGACCCGCTTTGTCATATAGTATTAGCCGCAGAAGTGACCTATTGAGGCTTCTGGCAGGCCATTGCACCAACACTGTCATATAGTAAGGCCGCAGCGGTGACCTACTGAGGCTTCTGACAGACCGCTTCACCGATGATATAGTATCAGCCGTAGAAGTGACCACTAAGGCTCCTGACAACTTGCTTGACAAACCCTGTTCTGTAGTATAAGCTGCACAAGTCACCTACTTAGGATCCGTTCAGACTGATTGACCAATCCTGTTGTATAGTATAAACCACACAATTGATCTACGGAGCCTCCTGACAGACTCTGCACATGTAGAAACAACAATGCAATTAGGTGAACATTCCCACCTAGCAGGATGATTAGATAGGTCAGCGGTCCATTAAATCCATTTTATCTTCTGAAATAGGACTATATGACATATGGCAATGTGATTGTTTGTATTGTATAAACAGTTGAAGAAAAAAAAATGGAGATGTTCCCAAATGTGAATATCTGCAACACTGGAATGCAAACATTCAGAATTCGTTTAATGGTATAACCTACACTATAATAAAAGATAAGTTTACAATCAAAAATTACTTATTAAGATAAGCGGCTAGAGAAGATCATATAACGCTGTCTAAATTCAGGTGTTCTAATAGCAAATTATCTATTAAAGCTGGTCGATTCTTGAATGATCCGATATAATTCCTAAATGTTCTGTAGTAGGAATATTGATGTAATAAGAAACATGTGCACGTTTATTTGATTTATAATTTTATATCTTTTAGCCCTGGACACGATTTGATTTTATATTGTTGTTTATTTACCATCTTACGCAGTTTGATGAAATAACCCCATGTCAAATATGTGATCTGAGTGTAAAAATGTTTTTAGTTCTGATCTTATCTTTTCTGGAAATTATATTTGGCAATAATGGACTGACACTCACCGCGCAAGGTAGAGAAATGGATCAAAGTTCTGATTCTCAAAGCTGCACTGTGTCTGGTGTATAGTCATGACCATTACCCGTTTGTTGCTTCCAGTCTTGGAGCAATCCACGACGAAACAGCTGACGCCAATGCTTGCAAATCTGAGGATAGATTTATTATGGCTGAGAAATCTTTATTATTCAACCCAGGCAGGCCCTACTCCAGAAACCCATGGATGTTCTCTAAATGCTCTGTGGAAGCGTTCAAGGAGACACTAAAGGACAAGTATGTACAATGTATATCAGGGCATACATTTTATAAACCTCAGTTCGTTTCAGGTGTCCTTTGATATTCTGAATTCTGAATTAATAAGAATTCTGAATGACTATCTTGACCAGTCATCGCTCAGTAGGAACACAATTTTAAGCATTCACTTTTGTGGAACAGGTCGGTTTGCTACCTCAACAATTAAGAAGTAATGTCGAAATAATCAATGAAAAATAACATGGCCACATAAGAAACATGTATTTCCAGGAAAACCTCGTTCTCTGTGTATATGCATCAATTTTATTTTATGCAACATGTAGATGTGCGCCTGTCTTTCTGTCTGTGCGCAAGCATGCAAACGTATGTGTGTAGGTGAGTAGAGAGGTGAATGGGTATATAGGTTTCTAGATACCTTTCATATCTATCTATCTGTCTTTGTATCTATCTATCTATCACTGCAAACAGTCCATTTTTATATTTCAGAGACTGCTTGAAAAATAAAGGTGTTATCTACAACGAGACGGAATGGACAAAGTTTATGATGAGACTGCCAGGAGAGAAGTACACACTCAATAAACAGTGTCAGATCCTTCTGGGGGAAAAATCCGTCAACTGTGAGGTATGTATATTTTGTGTGTGTGCGTTTGTCTGTGCATGCATGCGTTCCCATCCCCCGGCAAGAGTATGCAATACGATCAGCGATGTCAACTCGTATCTTTCCTTACAATCATCATTCACTTAAAACTATTCGTGTCGGTATTTGATTAACAAGAATTACAAATATGAACGACATATGAGCAGTACGTGTATATGTATAGGGTTTAACGGGCACAAAAAATCATTACTAAAACATTTAAAAAGGTATACAAAAAAACGATAAAAGTTAAAAGGTCAAATCCTTAGAATATAAGCTTATATATATATATATATATATATATATATATATATATATATATATATATATACTTAACAACATTCATTATGAAAGTCCAAGATTTTCTCCGCTGAAACATCTTGGGTCGGAAGATGGGGCACTCAACAAGAGTTTGCTGCTCAACGAGCAAAATATTAAAACATTTTGCTTCTGTAATGTAAGTGGCATCGATATGAAAAACTTTACATGTATTATTAATCAGATATGTGTGTTACCCCTAGAGGCTGGGCTCGTTGAGAGGCTCACACACTGACTCTAAATCTGAAATGTGTGGGTTACGCCCAGAGGCTGCGCTCGCTGTGCGGCTGACACAATTGTGATAAGTTCATCTGACGGACATCTTTGGGTACTCAAGGCTGACGAACTCCACTTCTGCACTAGACCAACATATTGTTCTCCGCCACTTGGTTCGCTGCTTCTGGGTGCTTTGGATACAGTATTTTCTTTGGAAACTAGAGCAGATTTAAGCTCGGTGGTTCGCTTGGAGATTTAGATACTAAAGTGCATCTACCTGATAACTAAAGCGAACCCGACATTTTTGTATCGCACGGGGCATAAACCTAAATTGACCAGAGTGGTGCAATGAGTAGCAGCAGATGAACGTTTGTTACGCTGGATTGTAACCTGAGGTAATTTTGTGACCGGAATTCAATAACTGCTTAATCACATGGTCACAGATACCACCACTCTAACTGACTTAATGAGCTGCTATTGTATCTTATTGTTATCACTACGATAATAATACTTTTTGCTTATCTTTCCTGGAGATTTGCAAGCCACTGAAGATGTTACTTGCATCTAATAGAGAGCAGCATTAAAGCCTAAACAGAAAATTAAATAATTGTAGTACCACACCATTACCTCAAAACAATGTCACTACGATCTACATTTCACATTCTACAGGCTTAGGTTACGTTTGTGCGTTTAGCTCATAACTAAGTAGGTGTATTGCACGCTGTATGCAAACTGTTACACCAAGATTCGTGAAATCTGGTGAAGGGACGCATAATGATGAGTACTGTACCCTCATTTTTTGAAACTAATCGGATGAACATAACAATGGAGTGAACGAAATAAAAGAAACTAAGTACTTTTACCACTCTCTACAGGTTTATGTTAATAATAATAATAATAATAATAATAATAATAATAGAAAAATACTTGATATAGATAAATAAATAAATACGAATATAAAGTCCTGGAAGTGATTAAAGACTTAATAATTTCACTCCTAAAAGTTTTAAATTAAAAATCATAGCTAAACTTGTAATGATGAAGCAAGAACATGCAGCATCAAAAGTACATCATAACTCTTGCATTTGTTCTACAGCATCAGTAATATGATGCCAAAACCATCTTCCTTCTTTTAGGTATAGGTGACCTTTATGTACCTGCAGGTATCTGCGACGATGAATATCGTATTTTCTTTTTTTTTTAAGGGTCAGTCAGTATCTTAAAAAAGTTGTATACAATATTGTGTGGAAACTAAACTGCAAAAAGAACAGATATAGAAGGAGTGGATGGTTGGATGACGTATTTGGTTTTAGGAAGCGTTATTTATTTAGTGGGAGAATGGAACCGTTTGTACAATGAGCTCAAGATAAATATTTTCAACCCCGGTAACATGTAAGAATCACCCCTCCCACCCCCTTTTATATGCATGACAAGTTTCTCCTGACTGCTACTGCCCTGTTCCAAGACTATTGATACCTGTAATGTACTAATAAAATAAAAAACCTGCCCTTTTCAAATAAAATAAATTATATCATTGTTACAAATACAAGATTCATCAAAGAAACAATACCAAGTGTTTAATTGAGAGTTCGCATATGTTAAAATTATTGTGAAACTGACCGGTTTAACTTCCCTAGAATATATGATCTCTCCTTTCCAGGTACTCGTTGAACAAATTTAAAGGAAACACAAATTGGAATGGAAACAATAAAAAATGCATTTCAGCAGGTATTGAGCAGACTTTCTGATATTAGATGTAAAAATTCAAATATTAGAAGCAGTAAGGAAAATCCTTTCTCATCTATTAGCACTTTCACACTCGTATTTAACAATTCGAGCATTAATCCCAAGATTACACTGCACATAATAGAGTGAATTAAAATAATCGAAATTATTGGTGTGGATAGAAGTTGCTGCTACAAAATCTTTACAGACAGATTGGGACCTGTAAAAGTTTATTCACGAAAAACTGCTCAGTTTTTTTAATTTTCTTGTGCAGCCATAAACTGTAAATTTTCAAATGAATTATTGAATCTATTATTATATTCATGTTCAAATACTTCTTTTGCTTCACATTTTTTTCTTTTCCTTTTGTAACCTCATCCTTTTCAATATCTGACTTCAAGTTTCCAAGTGATTTTGGGTATGGAGCTAATGATGCCATTCCTGCTTTTTCTTCTAGTTCCGATACTTCTCTTTCTTATGGTTCCGTTGTTTTTTCTTGTGGTGTAGCATGTGTTATTGTTAGTATTAATTCTTTAATAATACTATTATAGTTTCGTACTGATTCATTTTGAAAATGTATTTCTTCTAATTCTTCTATTTCTTCCTATGTTAATGATTTTGTTTTTGTTTTGACTTCTTAGATAAATTGTAGTTGGCATAACCCATCCCCTTAAGACTATTATCTACCTAATTTTTATAAAGCTTATCGTGTTAATATATTACACAGGGAGTATGTAAGTTTTAATAAATCCATTTGTTTTAATATTCTCTATTATTTGGTGTTAAATCTTGCTCCAAATTGTTAATTATTTTTTTCATCTCTTCTGATGGCATCAGGGAATGAGTGGGATTATTTCCTTCATCAAACATAATACATTCATACATTGATAGCAATCGTTCTTAATCTATTTGGAGTAGTGGTAATGCTGCTATGAATTGGTCTTGATTGTCTTCTCATTGTTTAATTAGCTAATCCTGTTCTTGGTCTATCTCTTCTTGTAGGTTTTCTTTTTTTCTCCCTAGTACGCTTTCTCTCTGGTTTAGGAACATCTTTTTAAAATTTCCGTTTGCTTAATTTTTCGTCTAATATTTGTTTCTTTAGAACTTCTTGTATAATAACCAGTTTTCAATTAACTGTTTTATTTTCTTGGTCGTATTAGTTCTCAATGCTTATATATATATATATATATATATATATATATATATATATATATATATATATATATATATATATATATGTATATATATAGAGAGAGAGAAAGAAAATAATTTTAAGTAATTCTAAATAAATATTTATGTATATTATATAATGATTTGTAATTCAAAACTATGTGATATATGTTTTACTGAAGAAATGCTTATGCAAGAATGTTACCACCAGGGTTAATGGAAGAAAAGTAAAGACTCAAACAAGCTTTCATGATTTAAAACACAAATATTTAATTTCCTAAAATATAAAAATATTTCAACAAACAATCAAAGTGAAAGAATTAAAAATAACTTACAGTTTAGAATATCCTTAAAAGTCCAAAATTGTTCTAATGTTCACGGATCTGGAAGTTAATCCAAATTATTCCGAATGAAGAGTATTCCGAATGAAACCACCAAAGTACTGGCGTGCCAACAAGAATCAGTTATATTCAAGTGTTACTAATTTCAAGTAATCCTTGTGAATATAGAATATCACACATGTTCTAGAGATGTTTCCGATAATTCCAACGGAGCTGTATAATTCTTAAATATCTGTAGTTAATCCCAAAAATGTACTGTCGGGAAAATATTTCTGAAGTAGCAGTACTAAATCCGAAATGTACTGTCTAATAATATCTCTAAAGCATAATATCACATACAAAGAACCAATTTCGTTAAAGACCTCTCAAGCTGACGAAACTATGTTGAATGACGAACGCTGCGATTACATCTTATTATATAGTTTCTGTATTCTTATTCCGTCTCAAATCAACACCTTAATATTACGATCTTACTATCTAACTTCTGGTCAACAAAATGAATCATTTCTGAACTGCGAAATCTAGGTCAGGTCAAGTGCAAAACGCACGCGCTGGATCACGTGACATGACTAATACATCAAACGATAATATTGACCTTCCAAGGACCAATATACATGGTCACATTGAAATTACCGTATTTACTGTATATGTGCACTCTGCAAAACGACACCTATTAGACTATTATACAGAGGTCATAAACTAATAAAACTATACCTTTATTTAAAAGAAATGATACATAATGCCGTAACAAAGACAAATTGTTGTTTATTTTTGTTTGTGAAAGATGATTTTGGAAAAGTTAGAATTGATGATTTAGAAGGAAAATGTTGCAAAAAACCTTATACACAATTATTTGAGCGTTGTTAAACATGCATAAATTGTGCATGCCATCATGGTTATAATCACGCTAAAGAATATATCAATTATTATGATAATTAAAACATATGTTTAAAAAAGTGTTTATCATAGCAAATTACAAAATTATTATTTAATTATGAAACAAAAATAATAAATATTACATTGATCATACAACTAGAAACAATTTATTAAATATGTATTGTAAAGTTATTGAGCTTATCCAAAACGAATTTCCAAGAAAGAGAAATCTTAAGTCGGTTTACATATTCCAAAAATTATGCGATATCTTTAAATTACATATTCGAACAAACGTTATTAACACAAAAGAGTGATACAACAATATGATGTAATAAAGAGTAAAATACAACGTAAACTTCATAACTCAAATATTGCTTCTCTTCGTGTACAACATGCACCTTGTTTGTGCAATTTATCATTATTATATTATATATTAAAAAATGAACAAAATCTAAAATCTGGCTTATCCAGCAAACGCCCAACACTGTGCTATTACACATTTTGTGGATATTATTACTGCCACTTATCGCGAGCATAATGATAACTTTTCTTAAAAAGCTGGTGATACAATGGAGTCGCATTTGATCTGGCTGTAAATAAGATAAACCCAAACTATATAGCTACTGTTGATTTGACAAATACAAAATATGTTGGTGATAAAACTACTGATAATAAAATTATGTTTAGCATAAATCATCATTCTTTAATTCCCCACAAATGTTCTGGAGGAAAACCCCACTTAATATCAAGGTTAGAATGTACAAAAACAGATATTGAAATGCAAATGGCAACACTACCTATATTACGAGTACATGTAGAAGTATATTCTTGAATACATTATTACCTCGTACATATACATTAAACAAAAATGATGATTAATATATTGTGATTATATTGGACGTGATTTTAGTGGTCGGTAATTATATGAAACTAAAGTGCAGAAAGTGTTGTCTGAATCATCATTAATAAGTAATATATGGACTGGTTCTTTTGACAATTACAATTGCGTATAATAGTAAAAGTGAGATTTTGTCTCACTATCTGTATTTGTCTTTACAAACTAATGTAACATAATAGTATACTTGCTATATAAAACAACAAATAACATTAAAGAATTCAGTGATCATTTAATTTGTCAAAAACATTGAGTGTTATCCCTGTAATAGCAACAGGTTACAAGGATAATCAATTTTAATCATCAATTAACAGTGCATTTAAATTGGATGATACAAGATCATAAATTAAAATTCAATCCCCGTATTTTTAAGAGATTATTAATGCATGTGAAATTCAATATTGGTAGTGATAATAACAAAGTTATAAAATATGTGTTTAAAGAAGTATACAAAGATTAGAATCGATGCAACAACAATTCCTCCCCTTGAAGCACTATATTCATCGTTCGTAAATTCAAATATTATAAATGATGCAAGGCGTTGTGTCACACTTTACGGCAAGAACGACACCTTAATGTTATGCGACATTGTTTAGGAAGTTAGAAATGAATGCACCAAAAGGTACACACTAAACCAAGAGCATTATTACAGCGCTTTATGTTTTGCAAATGATGCGAGTTTCGAAGATATAGGTGTAGAGTGAAATAATTTGTCAGATTATGACGTTTCTAATGATTGCAAGTGTGCCTAAATTGCTTTGTATACTTAAGATGAAAATAAGTGCGTGATTCGTTATCGAAACGTCAAACTATCGAGCTTAACCGTAAATTATGCTTAAAGTTAACTAAAGTACCTAGAGTAATGTTATTCAATCAGCAACCGTGGATGAAATCTTACATCGAGTTTAATACCAGTTTGAGACAAAACGAAACTAACGATTTTGAGAAGGGCTTCGTCAAGTTGAGGAACAACTTGAAATCTGCCAAACAAATGGAACATCTTCGGAAAAGGTCCAATGTGCAAATATATACAGATGAAATATAATATAAACAATTACCAAAAGGTCTGTCATTGGCAAATGGATCATAAATGAGGACTTAGTTGTTGTGTGTATCACAAAGAAAAAGAACAAACCCACTAAACTTACATAAGGAGGATTTTCAGTGTAAGAATTAAGCACATGGTTGATATGTTATTTGTTGTTTTTTTTATTTTTGTCTTCAAGTTAAAATACAAATACAGTGATGAGATGAAGCAACTTTTGATCTATCAACATTCACTTTGCATCAATGTTGAAATAAGCAATTGTTATGGCTTCATTACACAAGCATGTTTGCGAACGGTTAGATCTTACTTTGAAACAGGAATGCCAAGATTTAAGCAAATATAAAGATGACTTAGAATCAATCAAGCAACAAACGGAATACATTATGAAAGTCAATCCAAACCTTATTTATAAAGCAGCACAAACATTTGGACGGTTCATCTGTCATATAAAATGGGTTTATATTCCATCATGTTGCCGGTCAAACGACGGCTTTTTTCCAAAGTATAAGACTTGTTGCGTTGTAAGAACGGAGTTTTGGGTTAAATATCAGACTGCTATACATATACATATATACATATCCGCAAAATAAACATAATAAGTGACCTAATATACCTCTAGTTTTATGTCATTTATTTTTCTTTTAAGACTTTGACTGCAGATGTTTGTCTCTTCATGAAATGTACGGATCCAAAAACGGGGAAATGCCTGTCAAATTATTTTAGTGCAGCTAGAGGAACCTGTTGTGGAAGAAAAAAGGTAATCTCTCTCTCTCTCTCTCTCTCTCTCTCTCTCTCTCTCTCTCTCTCTCTCACACACACACACTCTCCATAAATATGGCTGACTTTCAAGATTTAACAAACTCTTTATTCAGATCTTACTTCTACTTTCCAACAATAGGATATGACAGAAGCCATATTGTTTCTTACTTTTAAAAATGAATTATGATTAAGTGTGATAGGAAAACCATTCAGTGTGTTTTAGAATAAGTCACATTTAAATGTAGTCAGTTAGGCCAATACATGTACTTGGATGCAAATCAATCTAATTAAGACCCAGATGGGAGCTCTGGGTGCAAAATCTGCATATTTGATTTCTTTTATAGATGTAGATAAACGCATTGTTTTTTATTTATTTTTATATTTGTATTTATTTATTTATTTTTGCAGTGGTGTATAAATGGAAGTTGTGTAGTAAGACCTAGAGAAGGAAGGTGTGTTGTAAATTGGTGAGTATATCCCTTAGATTTGGAACCACATTGGCACAGTGTTTAACCTGCCAAATCCGCGATAAAGGTTTGAATTCTGTTGAGGATGGGTCTTCCGACACCGTGTCTCCCATGGCAAACTTTTATATCTTGATGCTCCGTTAAACACCGCAATGAATACCAACAAATTCCTTATGAATTATTTGTTAATAAAACTTTAATTATTAATTCAGTTATTATTTAGTAATTTTTTTAATTTGAAGTATATTTGAATCTAATTATGATTATAACTGTGATCACAATGATGATGACAACGATGATGATAACTCTCATACTCAATTACGTATTATTTAATATTTATGCCACTAACATTTGCACAATTAATTAAAAAAAGTCAAGGTGACAGTAAATTAAAGTTGTCCTTGTGTTTTGCAGTTTTAAACCGCATTGAGCGATGTGGGAAATTTGAAAAGTTACGGGCCTTTATATTTGGATCGGATACAAAAACTTTCTTTATATTTTCCTCACTGATAACTCATATCAAAACATATCTATGAACTGAATATATCTATCTCTGTATTCTGATTTACAATATGCAATCACTTTTACATGTGATGTATTGCAATCAACAATATATTCTTACTTAAATACTCGGAAAATTATATATATTTTTAGTTTCTATATTTGTGCACAGGTTACACCTTAGTGACCTAATATATTATGTAATCCTGAGAGTATGGTTGTTTCATAACATGTATCAAAGGGGCATATAGTGTTATCCTCGTTTGTACGTCTGTTTGTCTATCCATTATTTATCTGTTAATCTCACCTTGGTTACATTTTGCATTACTTTCGGTAACCTTCTCAGGCACTCTTACTGATAAAGTCGAGTCATCTAGTTTGATGGACCCAACTTGGTGATTCATTTATCGTCTCACCAAACGTATGTAGCTTAACTAAGCTCTTGAAGGATAACATCGAACTTAATAGGAACCTGTTCCAAAAAGGCCATGTGTATGCCAGAATATTTTATACCATAAATTGTATTTCGAAAAGACAAAATTGTTTAGGATGTTTTGCATCAATTGTTTCAGAGTGGTCGAAAGATGCCAAACAGAGAGAAGGCAGCTTTGATTTGAACTAACGAAAAGGCATCCAATAAGTTATTTGCTACATGTTGGTTTAAGTAGGGGATTTCTCGACCTTATATACATATTTGCCATAAAGCACAAGTGAATATTTCCACGATTATTACTCCGAAACCTCTAGTAAGAAAACAGTCTTGTTTTAAAGATTAATTATGGATGTACTTGGCTGCGCTCTACGCGGAAACATACCTTCTCAAATAAAATACAAATTCCCTTTTCAAACGTAGAATACTTTATGATGATTTATCAAATTATTGCACTTTGTACAGTACGTTCAGATTAGTTCAGGGCATATAGTGAATGATAAATCAGAGGTATGAAGCTCGAATCCAGACAGAGTTATTTGTTATTTATTTATATTTCACCTATCAAGCTAAGCCTTTAGTTCAAAACTTAGTCATGAATTGATTTTGGTATCTTGCTTTTGTTATCTGAACAATAGCATACACATAAAATGGTAATAAGTACAGAGGCCATTTTTGTCTGAAAATATAATATATTTGCAGCCCTTTGAGACACTTGCAGGTGATACTGAACTGGTGTAAACAGAGCCATGAATATAAGATATATTATTCTTCTGTTAGAAGTTACTTAAATAAATCTATTCGAGTTAGCCGTATTCAAATGCTACCACGTGCGTAACGTGAGACCGTAAAGTCTAGCTATTCGCGATAAGTGCACATGATGCATGATATTTGGTCATCATAGTGATTGACCATAACAATTGGTGTTTAAATAGCCATCCAAATATGTTGGGTCCATGAAAAAGATTGCGAAATGGAACATAATATAAGCATCATAAGAATATTACTTGTTTTGATTTAAGAAATTTGAAAGTTGAAATTTTATATTAAAATCAGATGCATATTATCATACAAGATTAATGATCAAATATTGTTTTCTGCGGTTTGAAAGCGTTAGACTTCTTGCATCCCTTAATTTCTATACTAATTCTAATACTGTACATATAAATATTATAAACTAATTACTTATTTAAAATATAACCCTAGTGGAATTTAATAGTTTACATCTATCCTTGAATAACCCTATAAGCCTGAGAGAGGAAGTTTAGGGTACATCAATTTTAATTGTTTCTATTATTACTCAGTTTGTTTCCAGGTTTAAAGCCTGCACCAGTTTATTTTTGTGCATATTCCTATCATTGAGGGAGCCAGTGTTCGTGTCCTTTAAGAAATTCATTTTCTTGTAACAACTAAGGTGGCGCTATCGAACACCAAGATCAAACTTAATGATAAAAATGTTGAGACTTATTAATTTTGCTGAAGATGGCTAGCAGTCGTCTACATAAATGGATATTTCCTTACATTAGATACTGATTATCTAATATTAGAAAATTATCCCCATCTTCCAAAAGTACAGCTTCTAGCATAGTTCCATTTTTTAATAATGAGCGTGCATAATGTTAGAAATTGATATGACTTTTGCTACATCAGAAGGTGTTTTTCTTTTGATGTAAAATTATTTTATAATACTAGAAAATCAGTTTAGAATTTAATAATTGGCTTATTTTTGTCCACAACGGCCTTTCAATAATCCATTTTGAACAAGAAAAGCATAATAGAATATGATAAAAATTACCGTTTTTTTTTTGGTGTAGTTGTTTTTTTTTCAATTTATATTATTATTAGAAAATGGACTGATTTTGTTCAAGTTGTTATTTAGAAAATCAGTTTCTAATATTATAAAATAATTATCTGGTGTTATAAAATCAGTTCGTTTTCGTACGATTAGAATTTGTTTTTTTCATAACAAGTATTTATAACATTAGAAAATGGTTGTCTATTAGAAAATTATTTTTGCATTTTAAAAAGTCCTTATTTTATTCCAGAATCGTGACAAGCGCAAGAGTAACGAAATCAAGAGGTTCTTTTTTTTCTTGTCGATTTCTCAAACATTTTTCTAACAAACAAAAAAAAAAAACTTTGAGCTAATGCGCAATATTGCTTTAATGAAGTATTTATTAGTTTCAAAATAAAATAAATTCACGAAAAAGAGAAGAAAAAAATAAGAAAATGCACGTAGATGATGCGAATACTAACATTGTATAGTGCAAAGAAAGCAAATTTGGAACGGACATTTCCAGAATGAAGTCCTTTACTGGTACCTTCATGAAAACAAACGTGCATGGGAATATTTGTCAAGGTCAAAACTGGTACCTTTTAAAAAGCTATTATAGCTAAATTATCGATAGGTAGATATATAGACAGATGTACGTATTTTTAGTATATTGTTGTATATAATTTGCATCTTGTATACGTTTTTCAAATAAACCATGCATTAGACATTGTAAAGTCAATGGTGTTTCCTTGTATTTCTTTCATAAACTCTGGAATTACTTCAAATGAAATTAGATACTTCGCTGGATCTTTATAATTTAAGCTAGACTGGACTGCATTGAATGATGGTTTAATAATATTCAGACATATTAATTTCAACAAAAAAAAATGAAGACAAGGAAGAAAACACAGTACAAAGTGAATATCAAATAGTGTTTACTGGTTGGTTTGTTGTTGATGCATCGAAGTGTCGCTTCACTCGGTCAGGCCATATCCCTAGCAGCATAGTTTGGAAGCGTGGGGATATGCAATCGAGTGATATTAACCTATTTCCAGCCTTTATTTAGCTGCGATGTGTAATGATCGATTTAAAATGTGAAAATGTACTAGATGTTTGCTGGTGTCAAATGCTGAATAATAGTTTCTATGTTCCTGACAATAGTTTTCGACAATGGTGTCCTATTGAAATAATGCTGATTAAAGTTTATATTTTATTTTATAATGTATTCTTGAAAGAACGTTTGGACTTCAGGACATATATACAGGTGAGATCATTTGTTAGCTGTAATACGTGTTTATAAATATGTACATTGATTAATACATTTAGGTTTTTGAATCTGTAGGCTTCATTTAATTCATATAACATTTTATGAAGACTCTAGGTTAATACTGCAACCTTTTGCCAGATAAAAGCTCAATGTACAGTTGCCCATCAAGCTTCGGTGAATTAGGTCGAGTTTTTTGTATATGTTACTTGCACGTTCGCTTTTGTCGGCAGGTTTATGCTACGTTTCTTGTGGGTGTTTCTTGTTTAATATAAATATCTTATCAGTGCGAAATATTTTAGTGCTCACTTACTTAAATCTTGCGTGCTTGGGCGAGTTTGGTTGAAAATAAAACATATTTAAAAATATTAGTTGGCAGGGCATTGGTGTCCTATGAGCAAATTTCTTGTCCGTTTGGTTGTTTATTCTTTGCAATGTCTACCCAACCCCAAAAGATAAGTATGGTAATAAGGCCTTATCGTATAATTTCAAATTTTACAATATATTTCTTAAAATACTAGGAAAAATGGTCACAAATTATGTTTTGCCTGACTATTCCTTTTTTAGTCACATCGACCTTTACAATTTTGGTTTTTACATTCCAAATAACCAATCCAGATTTCATATGCAGTCATTTCTTACCCGATTTGAGATATGTATTTAATATTTTTATATCAATAAATTGTAAGTTACTTTTCAACTGAAACAGTTCAGATGAAGTTTCTGGTTGATTCTAAATCCTCTTAAATAATATTCCCTTACTAATTAAAAGTCTTGTTAAGCTGTAGCTTTTTCTTCGGGAAAATTCCATTTTGGTTTTTAATGTGTGACACATTTTAATATATAGTTTTATGGCATCAAAATTGTAATGGATTAAATAGAGGCCATATAAAGTCTATTATGAATTAGATTGATCCGAATTATTTAATGCTCATGGCTGATGTAAATTGGAAGGAAACAAGCAGTCAGAAAGCTATTTAGTCTATTGAATCTTATTAAAACACAATGCTTTGCTGTCCTACTTGAGTCAATAGATAGTGAGACACATAATTCTGCCATGAGCAACAATATAAGATGTAGTTTTCTCAAACTCATAGTAGCAGAAAAGGAAGCCGTTTTTATAACTGGCAATACAGTTATCATCATTCATCATTAACAGTTGCCTGAAGTCTGCTGAAATATTTTCTTGAGCATGGGTTTCACATGCAAACTAGACTTTTTGGGGGTTTTAAGCTGAAACAGAATATATTCAAGTGCTGTGAGCAAATGATATATCGTGTTCTACTAAGCTCTAAAGTCCAGATAATGTTATTTATTACACGTTCTTGCCAGACTGCCAGTTACTTATACTGATTTTACATGTGGCATACACAGCTGCGGCTAAGAGAAACCTTACACGCATGTATACTAGTGTATTGTATCCACAAGTTAGTGCACAATTATGAGCTCGGTTCTGCACTATAGCAAACAAAGCGGTGCCCTGTAGTGAACTAGGTTGAGCACTATAGTGAACAAGATAATGCAGGTTTAATTCAATGAACAAGGTAATGCACTATTATTTGTAATGCGTGACCTGGTTGCATTTTAATAGCACGAGTTATTGTTGTATTTATGGTTAATATAGTGAACCAGTATTGAGGAAAGTAATATTCCATTTACATGTGGCACATCGTTGTATATTATATAGATTATGATGGTGATTATGCGGTTGATTAGTATACTGGGTCACTTTTACTTAGCTGCCTTTTTATCTCTCATTATAGGATACATGTTCAACGGGAGGGGAGTCAAAGTTATTCCATGTAGTAGTTTATGGTGTTGTTTTGTTGGGAATTGTTGTTGTTGTTAATGTTGTTGTTGGATGTTTGTTGATAATAATGATGATAATAATAATAATAATAATAATAATAATAATAATAATAATAATAATGGCAACATTATTTTATTATTATTAGCAGCACCAGCCTATTGCAACAACTTTTATGTCTTTTTGTCGCATATAGCTGTTATATCGGCCAATAAATACTAGAATCATTATAGAAAAGATGAATGTATGGATGGATGCATGCATGCATTTATAAATGGATGTTGTATGTCAGCATAACTCTGAATATCCAGGACATGTCTGAAAAAAAACTTGTACACACAGAGTTTCGTATGTTCAACTAATCACACCTTGTAATTTGTAATTCAACCCTTGATAACATTCCATGTAAGTTACAATAAGGCCCCATTTTACTTGCACAGACATTCACTCAAGGGGATATATTCTCTTTTCGATCCCCATGTAATTTATTTACCTATAAATGATGATATACATGTACTTATTTCAACTCCTCTGATAGTCCCAATGGGTCATGAATAAATGCTTCTGTTTTAATTTAATTGTGAACGTACGTATCTTTTTTCTTTCTTCTTTCTTCAGATTTTATGTAGACTGTAAGTCTATATAACATACTAATTTCGAATTGAAAAAAAATACAAAATGACAAAACTTTTTTAAAAAAATTTAAAATACTGTATGATTAGTGGTGAAATCAGGGAGACATAACGTGCTATGTGTCCTATGTGTATCTCAATTGGTCAAACGTGATTGTCGGCTATGAAAGATGACAAAACACTTTCTTTTAAAAACTACTTTTCGGAGGATGCATAAGAAAGGGAAAAATAGGATGGTCGCTAAACTATGTCTCCTTGTTTATTTAATTGAAGATTTTTGAGATTTTTCATTAGTGTAAAAACTTATATCTGTTCATGATACAGCTTTCAAGCATACTGAGCATGGCGTG
Source organism: Margaritifera margaritifera (assembly GCA_029931535.1). Lineage (NCBI taxonomy): Eukaryota > Metazoa > Mollusca > Bivalvia > Unionida > Margaritiferidae > Margaritifera > Margaritifera margaritifera. Next base: position 56,772 of record JAQPZY010000418.1, read on the forward strand.
TTGAAATTGCTAAATTCAATAAAATCAATAGATATGCAATAATTTTGTTTCATATGCCATAACTTTTCAAATCATATTTTATATTTCCTATTTCTATGCAATAATTGCATTTTATTAGCGATATTATGCATTCATATATGATGTTTCTGATTCATATTCAATAATTATCTTTTGTCTGGTATACATTTAGTTCATATTTAATGTCATTCATGTATATCCAATAGCATTATTTGATAGGTGAACTCAGATTATCCATTATGCAAATTATTGCCTATGTATATAATGTACTACATTGCACACGAATGGTACACATCAGATATGAATGTAAAATATCGAATACGACAATAACCTTTAAAATGTATCTCCTGTTTAGAATGCTTCGAACTGTTTATTTTGTTAAATCAATGGCTGCTTTTGTAGGGAAAATTAAACAATTTTTATTTTCATTTACATATTTATTGCACGGATTGACACAATGACCATTGCTGGGGTTGGGGTAGCATCATCATAGAACAGTGGGGTACAAGAGTCTTCTTTAATCTAAAGATGTAAATGCTTGTGAGTTTACCTATTACAAGTACTAAGTTTATTTATGCTATCATAGGTGAATTATGTGAGTCTTGGCAAGCTTCCAGACTAGTTCGGTGACCGATGTTGCACTGAACATTTTACATTTTGGGGTTTGCAATCAACACTCACCCTTTTACGATTTCTGCATCGCTTTTAAACATAATTATAAGTGTGATGAGAGTTAAAATTGCCAATTAAACAGTTTTACTATTATATTTAGCACTTAGTTGTGACCTAAATACCCCTTTTGGCAGAGTGCAAAAGGTTTCGGTGATGCTGAATATCGTGGGAAATATTTTCAATAAGATACTGCTTTAAACCTACTTCTTGTTGATTGGAGTTTGTTTTAAGGTATTTTTCTATGTGGCCTCCTCTTTGCTTACATCATTGTACAGTGTTGGGATATTTTAAGATCTGTTCATTATGAGAGAGAGAAGAAGAATTAGAAGAGGAATCATAAGAAAATGAATTTGGCCTAAATATGGAAACATGACACACAGAGAGTATATGTCAAATGGGAAAATAAGGTAGTTTCAGAGGAGATATCGCCACAGTGGAGATAACAGAAATGGGCGATTTCAATTGTTATCACACTGATAAATTTTAATATCTCACTTTTAGATACGAAGAGATTTAGAACAGATGCGTATAACTTATGATGTTGAGAGCAAATGGGTAGGAGCAGAATAGCAACTCAAACCAATCTTTGAATTTGCTAACAATTTACATACCCCCACCCCCATTTCAATTCATGTAGTGGTCATAAGACAATTCCAATAAACCAGATACGTATTGTACAATGTAAAGAGAGAAACTGACTTGCATTGCAAATCGACAGACTCCCATAAATATATATATTATGTATAAGATGTTATCCTAAACATGTAATCCAAAACCTTTCCTGCTTTGATATGTAGAAAATGTTGTTTTGGATTTACTATATTGCCTAATCGCCTCTGCAATCATACTTTACAAATATAGTTTAAAAAAATTCATTTTTAAACAATTCTTTAAGAAATTCCGATAAATCCATTAACTATATATATATATATATATATATATATATATATATATATATATATATATATATATATATATATACTGTAAAATAATTTTTATATCATCAAAACGATTTTACAGATTTTATTTATATATATATATATATATATATATATATATATTAAGAGAGATAGATAGATAGATAGATAGATAGATAGATAGATAGATAGATAGATAGATAGATAGATAGATAGATAGATAGATAGATAGATAGATAGATAGATAGATAGATAGATAGATAGATAGATAGATAAATGTGCATATATGACATTACGTATAACAAATATAGTACTATAATTAGGTATATCCAAATAAAACATAACTTAACATCCAGTAACGAAATTATCATACAAATGTATTAAATATCAGTATACCATCCAATATATAAATTGTGGGAATACAATGCATACGATATGCAAATAACACTTCCATTTGTATACATTTTAAATTGCTTTAAAATCACTATAAAATGGTTTATTTCATATAAAAGCTACTGTATGTATTGTATTTTCTTTTTCTTTTTCTTTTTATTAGTATGATTATTTTTTTTAAATCTCCAGACCTCTGGCTATCATAAACTAACGGGCCTATGAGGTGAGCTCTCTTTGTTCTTAAGTTAAAAGGTGTTTACATCTGTTTGTCCCCCCTCCCAACACCGACCTGTGTTGTGTCTAATTGTTAAAACAAAAATCAAACAGACGTTTGAGTCCAAAAAGGAAAATATTTTTGACTGGGGTTCATATTTCTTTTTTGTTAGTGACATACTTGTTTAGATTCCTGGTGTCAGGTCTCCATTCGTTCCGTCTCCGAGCCTAAATTGTATTTCAAAACATTCTTGTACTCCCCTCCTCGGTTATTGCACCGTATAGCTCGTTTCCTCACCCATATTGAAGGTTTTAATTCATCCTTGCCATGAATCAATATATTTTGCTCTTTGTGTATGCAAGACATATGCTATATTTTTTTGTAGAAAGTTGCAATTATCCCTTTAACATGTGTACATATCAGGACTGGTTTTCCTTAGAACAAATCTGCTGATCAATATATATATATATATATATATATATATATATATATATATATATATATATATATATATATATACATAAGAGGACAAGAAACATTCGTATTAAGAAAATAGAAACACGCGATATATGTATGGTATGCATATATTAAACTCACAATTGTTAGTATATATTATTTTCTTTGTTTTGACATGTTTATTATTCTTTTTTATTATTATAACCCAAGACACATTATGGTTCCAAGGTTCGTGGCCTTGGGCTCGCCGTTAACAATTTATAAGGAAATATAAATATAAAATATTCATAATGGTGGATATAAAGTACCAGATTAAACTATAGCTAGAATAAATGTGCCAGAAATTTTTGTGAGAAAGAGAAAGAAAGAGAGATTGGGGGAATGGTCCCCTCTCATCTTCGTCCATTGTAATATTTATTGATTGTTCCTCATTTTCACTTTCTACCACAACTGGAGGCTCATATTCCTCCACGGAGTCATTTCTTACTATCTACTTGAAGTTTGGATGTAGCCCCCTGTACTTTTTTTTAGGGATTTGCTTTCTCGGGCATTGTTGCTTTTGTTCTTGTTCTTTCCATTTTGTTTTTCATTCTCTTCTTTCCTTTGACCATTTTGTTGCTTCTGTTTTTGATTTATTCGTGTCCAACTGGTTAATTGTCGAATTCTAGAGTACAGGGCAGTATTTGCGCGTTCCCTATAAAATCAATTTGTATCATTACATACGATTTTAGTTGATCTTTTTAGCAACAAATAGGACAAGTGTTACTAATAATTCTCTGAGATTAGATTCATAAAATCCTGTGAGTTTTCCTAATGCATTTACCTCTTTGTCCTGGAGGAACTTCACAGGTTTAAAACAGCAAATATGCTTGTGTAAAAAATAAAAGATTGTATATTTTGTGAATAGGCATGAAAGAATAAAGTTAAATATCTTGCTTACTAAACTTTGAGTGTATCTTTCTTACTTTATCCTTGCAAAGACATGTTTATATGTTATCCTATTCTTGTATTAACTAAGACTGGGACACTTTTGACATGTAATAACTTGATCAGGTATTTTTTGGGGTGATTGGGAATGGGGAATGTGACCAATATTTTGAGAAGAAAAAACATTTATCAATTGGGAATAATTTTTGGAGAGTAAATTCATGAAATTGGGAATTCTGCATTATTTAAAATATTTTCATGTTTACCTTGGCATTGGGGCCCATTATCACAGTAATTTTCAGCCAATTTTAATTCTAAGGGTCCCTGCCAAAATCCCAGTTCACAAGCACAACGTAATGAGGCAAAAGAATGGGAGATCGACATTCTTTCCTTTGTCTATATGAACTAAAGACAAATTCATTCAAGACTTTAGTTTGATATTTTGTAATGAACAAGTTCTGCTTCAACTTAGTTAAAAATGGAGGAGAAAATTAGGTAACTGTAAAGTTTGGGCTGAACAAACTTGCCAATATTTGCATATGAACTGGGACTAAGCTGTTTATAGATAGACATTGTTTTTCGAGTGACTTTTAGTATGGGTCTTAGGGTTAGACCTTTTCTAATTTGAGGCTGTTGTGAGAGTCACTGGCAAGTGGAAACATATAGGACTTCCTGGTATTTAAAAAGCGATGTATGCATAATGTTGAGATCTATTTATCAATAGATAGCTCTGACAGGCACCAACACGAGGTCATGTTGTATTTACCTTTTTATTCAACGATCACATTACAACTTTCACACTGCTGAAAGTGGAAAATGACATTTGGAACGAATCGTTACTAATGATAACTCTCTCTAACATGAAATACAATGCTTTATTTGATGAGAAACTATAAAATAAGCGATCCAGGAATTACAAAAGCCACCAACATATTTAAGTGGCTGTTAAATTTATATTATGTTGAAGTTGTCGGTTTTAATCAGATTGTATACATAGTGCGCTGTTAAACCGTTCTCCATAATGTCAAGAACGGCCTTCAAAATTCAAATGTCATTATCAAGACAGATTTCTTAGTCTAAATGCTTAACATCAAATTTGATATAGATTGTTGTCACATGAATACAGTAGCCACCATCTTTAGCACCATTCTTGCTTAGGCTGCAACCTTTACCAAATGTTCTGAACGTGTACATGGTATGCAATAACCAAAACAATGTCGTCTAATAGAACCAATTAAAATCTCGACCTTTTTCTGATATACATGTTAGGCTTACAGCTGACATCTATTTACATTTAAGCAATTGACAATGTGCATCCTTTATCTCGTTCAACTTACAATTCTTTCATTGGCTTTATGTCTTATGACAGGATTCAGTTTGTAAAACGTGTCTTTGTTGAAGGTGTCTGACAATTTAGGTAAAATATATTTAGGATCACAGTGATATTGCTTTGTATTGATACATATATGTACATGGTGAAAACAATAAATAATGCAACCATGCATACTGCCTAGACATGTGGAGGGAATAACACCAGATGTTCCACCTGCATGTTTATTTGAATGGTCACCGATTGTGTACATGTTTACAGCCATTAAACTAATTTAAGCTCTTTACACGTTTACACCTGTAAAACACTGCATCCTTTATTCTTTGATATTGTAAGTATGAGATAAATTGATTTCACGACCAGTATTGAACGACTTCAAGAAAACAACGTCTTTTTATAAAAGAAATATTGTAAATACGTATCTAAAAGATAAATTTTATTTTTTTAAACAACGCATGTAAAATGTGACAAACACATATTCCAAGAAGAAAGTTGACCCAGATTTGTATAGACCACTCAGCAAGAATGATGCAGACGAAATGGTCTTAAAATTCAAATTTGTTACTTGCAGAAAATTTCACTAGCCCGACAATGCTTTTTATTTGTCCAGACTACATGCAGCTGGGATTGGGAATTGTCATTCTTTGAACCTATTTTCAGGTGAATTAAGTCTAACAGGAACTGGAACCTATATATTGCTTCGATTGCTATCTATTGCGTCGATGGATTGATTGGTTGGTTTTATAATGGCATATGAACACATGACAGGTTATTTGACAATTTGAGGAAAGTGCCCTGCCCAGGACATGTCGAGGCAGAATGTGTGGATAGGATTGGAGCCTGCACTCTTCTGGATTCAAGACTTGCACATTAACCACAGACCCCATGGCTAAGGCAGTGTTTGTTTCTCCTTGTAGAGTAAAGCAGATCTATGGAGGATCCTGGAGGTTCAGCAGACATAGAGATGGTGGAGACAGATGCAGGGGTCAGGGCTAATATAATTTCCGCTGAGAAAGTGACAAGTGGTTTTATTGGTGACGTGGCAGGCTTGGTGGTTTTGCATGCTGGCGAACTGTTTGCCCATGCTTTATGTCAGACTGAAACCCTGGTGGCTGATCAGGGTTTTGGCGAACCACTCGACCAGCCTCTACATAGTGCACATGGCACCCTTAAGAAGACAAACCACGAAACAGTGACGGAGTCGGAAGAGGAAGAAATGAATGAGCTGATCAAGATGGAAAGTCAGGAGATTATTGAGGCCCTCAAGATCCAAATTAAAGAATTGGTAAGATTTTGTTTCTAATTGAAGAGACGCACTAAAAGTCGAAAACATTACAGGCAGGGCTTCCCAATTGTTCTCACGGTTTGAACGAGAATAACTTGCTCACTAATTAGCAAAAATGTTTATTTTAACTTTGTGTTTGCACTTTGAAATAAAATTATTGGGATTGACGGAATTTAAACTTATTTATTAATATTAGCGTCCTGAAAACCCCATATTTGTTGTTATTGTAATTTTCATTTTGCATCGTTTGTGATTAATTGCATTTAAAAGTATGACCATTGCAAACGTTGGCACGGTATTACTTGCCCTTAATATGTATGCCAAAATGGTGCATCACTAGAACAAAGAAATCACTAACATGGAGATTATAGTGTTGGGCTTTGTGCTATATGTTATGAAATCAACAGCGATCCTGAGGATATGAAATAAATGAAAAAAGTATTGATACACTCGCAATTGTTATGGTCATCGAGAGATCGAGAGAAAAGTAGAAAACAAATGAATATATTTATTGGAACAAATTATGAAAATACTGTGCGTTTTAACACAGAAATGTGGTCTCACCATATTTTTTATCTTTCTTTTGATGTGAGCCACATTGAGAAAATAAATGCATCAGGTCTATATTTAGTCAAAATTGTTAAAAATAACTCCTCGAAAATAAACTTCTGTCCTTTGAAATGGTTTACAGGTGACCCCTCTCATTATAGATTAAACCCCTTGTCTTCGAACATAATATTTTGCGGTGTTCCGCTTGGTATTTGCTGCTCTTATTTCTCCATTATAAATCTATAAACTGGAGATTTGTTGAAGATATGTGTTTGAAGTTTAAATATCTGTACCCAATGAAATGTGAAACTTGTTTTTCAATAATCTTCATCCTGGCTCGCTCACTCATTTTCCCTTGATGATTAACTAAATTATGTGTGCAAATTGTTTTCAACGTTTAGAAAGATATATGATGTTTTGATTGCTTGTGATGTGATTGGAAAACAATTAGAATGCACAGTTGGGCCTACTTGGAAAGTTCTTCAAAATATGTTCAGGTTTGACAGTACAATCAATCAAGCGCTCTTTTCTGTCTTTATCTATGTACAAACTAAAAAGGACAAACAAGCTCTTTTTGCTGATTTTGATGCCAATTAGTGACCATATACTTGGATAATCCACCATTTTTACTCGAATGTGTAAACAGTGCAATTCTACACAAGTGGATGCACGGCTCGGTCAAGAAAGACATCTTACATGACAGTAAACTGAGTCGTTGTTAAGGAAGGTAATGCTGTCAGTAATTTTGGATAGTCAAATCTTCATTAATGTTAATGAAAACTTAATTTAGAAGTCAATATAACCATTACAATAGAAATAATGCAAGACAGCGGTATCTTATTGTATCTACATGTACTTTACTTAGGGGCTTTATAGTAAAGGACTGCTATAAGTCCTATACATATGATTCCATTTTAATGGTCGTCTACCGCACATGCCATATTATAATTGATATCTACTGCTGTTGAAAATTAAATTATTTTTTCTTTTTTAAACAACAACAACAAATAAAAAATGGTCTTTTACGCGTTCTGTCTACAAACATCGGTCATAACCAGTCAACTGGGTACATAAACTGGTCTACCAGCGCAACAACCAGTACTGAGTGATTACTAATCTGGTTAAAATTATTATACAACGACAGACATGTGTACACACCAAGCTATAAATTGATTACCGTATTGTTGTATTGTGGAGAGTTTAAGGCCAAAGGCGGGATATTTATCTAGGTGGTCTAAGTAATAAAAGGATCAAAGAGGGTCCATCATTGCTTTTGAGTCTTTGAATTAAAGATTGGCCGACCTTTGGGGGAGGTGAGTTGATATAAAAAGAAAAGGCCGACCAAGAAAGTATTTCAGCAGAAACTCTTGAGTAATTATTTTGATTGTTTGATCTTTAACTATTATTGTGTTTTGCAAGATGTTTTAAGATGATTATTTAAGAAAAGCTCAAATCTTTTTCGTCAATTCATGTCAAAGTACCAAAACATGCGCTTTCTCCCAATGCTAAAAAAATCATCGGCTAACAAATATTACAAGTTCATCAACGCTTTTTATTGTGTGTTTCATGCAAAGTGGATTTTAAGACAGTATATGGGTACAGAAATGATATCACCAGACATATGCAGACACCATCGCATAGGGGAAATCTTGACCAAAACACTATTGAGAACATGTTAAATGTGAAACTTAAAAATCACAATGAATGTCATCGTTGGTCACCAGGCAGTGAAGAAAACTAAAACGCTTGTGGATTTTATAAACAAAAGAAAAATAATCTGTGCAGTGAACTAAGGGATATACAACTCATCCTTTTCCATTCAGGGGACAATATCCTGACTCGTATGTATTAATTATTTTGTAACATTACCATCAGAATCTGATTCGTGTTAAAAAGAAAAAAAACTTCCTGTTTCATTATATTATGAAGACAGTATATATTATGGCATAAAATACACTTGTTTTGTTTCGAATCGCCTTAAAACTTGTAATATTTATGTCGATAAGAAATTCTAGTGATTTAACTGTGTAATTGTAGTATCTCGTTTTGACTGATAAAGCTGGAAGTTGAATCATAACATCTGTATGAATCGTTTTCTCTCTAGAATGTCGAGTTCCGGCGTAGGATATTAAAGAGTGATTTAGAATTAGCGCAATTTAAGCAAAAATTCACATGCATTGAAACATTGAGAAAAAAATATGCGTTACTCACAATTACATTTTGTAATATTTTAAAGGATTTGGTGGGTTTTTTTTAATAACAACTATTTCCTTGGCCCTCATACTTGGGAGACTTTATTCCTTTTCTCTAATGATGTCAAATCATTTCCCGTAAATAAATTAAAAATGCAGTAAGCTGTCTCAACCCATTCAGAGACTTTCTGGAACTCCTCGATCGGAAGAGTTTCCGTCGTACCTAAATAGACTTACATATATGAATTTCCCTAAGCTCTCCCATCTCAACCTTGTATTCCAATCTTGCTTAAAATCTCTTTTCCTGATCAATTCCAAATCATATCTCGAATAACATTACAACAAATTATCAGCAGATGGATTTAAAAATGGCTGACATTGAGATTTTAATCAGTTCCTAAAAGTAGCTAGATTAAGCAATTTAAATAAGGAACTTAACTCTCTCTCTCTCTGATTTTCGATTTCCGAGTATGTTATTAACGGAAATAACCGAACATTCCAGTGTGCTGTGCTATTTATAGCTGATAAGCACAATTTGTAAACTTATTATAATTTATAAGTATGAAGATACACTTTCTCACAGTGGTATGCGAAGTTCTTCAACAAATTTCAGGTCTTTGATTTGTTGGAAATATTTTTTGTGTTTAAGTGTGTGTATGTGTGTGTTGTTTTTTTAAAATCATTGTTGGGGGTTGCTACAATGCTAGGGGTGACTCAATATCCATGTGCCACGCATATATCATTACGTGTTGCGATATACTGCCTACGATATGATTCACGTAAAAAACAAAGATGGAAACGACTATATATTATGTACGGAATTTGAAGATTGAAAGTAACTTTTATAATATAAGTATCATTTTGTATCGATTTTCCACATTTTGGAATGATGTGTGTATCGAAAAGGTCAACTTTTATCGATGCATCGGTGATCATTTCACCCTTATACAATGCCACTAAGTCAGATGTTGAGATGTGTTACAAACAAATGAAACATACAGGAAGAAACTAAATAATTATCACTCATATTCTCAGTCACTAAAAGTACATATAGCTTTCAGTTTATAATTGCTAGGTTGAAAACGTCAGATATGTCTCAAGAGAAAGCAATATAGTATCGTAATAAATGAATAGATCCATTTAATTTGACGATATGTCAATTAAGCTTTCTTTTCTGTTCCACGCTCCGTTTTGTGTTTCGTTTCTTATTCCCGTCATTTCCGTATTCCGTATTAAGTTTGAATAAAACCCGAACATTGCACACTGTTCTGGTGTTATAAATGTGTACATATATTTTACTCAAGATATTACCTAAAGATTATTATTAATACATCTGTCAACGTTATACGAAGCTTATTTTAAATTAGTAGTATCTTGTCTTCCATTGTCCAATCATAACTTTTTTTGGCGGTGGGGGGGGGGGAGATACTACAAGTATATTACGAGTAGATGATCGTTGTCAAATAATTGTGTGCAGGAAAATATACCCTTTGTATTATACCTGAACATAAATGTATATTAGGTTTCGCTGCCGCTTACAGCGTTATCCATGGTGCATGACTTTAGCCTGTTCGATTTCGAAATAGCGATTTCTGTTCAATTACTGCCGCACACACAAATGCACTAAGAGCCCGCTTTCCCCGTATTCTTCCAGAGAACTTATAGTACTTTTTTTCTTTATATCGTTGCAATCCGAAGGAGCCTTATCAGGAAGCTGTCCACTTTACGGAAGGAATCTTCAGCTGTAGTGCTCTTCCGGGGAGTCGTTGAACTCCGTTGGGGTTGTTTAACCCGCATACTGTAGTTAATGGTAACTTCGGTGTCGCTGGTTAGACGGATGATATTGGTCGACTCAGGCCAAAGGTACTGGACCAACGAGTCCGCGGGGTAGGGAGGTTTTCCAAGGGATCCTTCAGCAGTGGACTACACGAAATCATAATTCAGTCATTTATCGTGGGTGGTGGATTGGAATAACTGTAGTCGTCGTCGGGATATCGAGAGATAACAACATCGTATTTGTTGATGAAGAGTATGACGTTTTTCACCTAAAATTCAGTGCCGTTATATGCATGACAATCTAATCCATCATACTTGCTGATAAACAATACATTAATTATTTTTGTCGATAAATCCATACTTTAATCATATATGCTGATAAATCCATGCATTAATTATATATGACGAAGAACGATATCAATTGTTATATTTCTTGATGAACTGTGCATTGATCGTATCCGTTGAAGGACGATATCATTTGGTATATATGTTGAAGAATTCGGTGTGTTTGGGTACGCTAGATATTTCAATCATTTAGTTTAATTTATGTGTATAAGATTGATTTAAGGTTTTCAGTCCAGGGGGTTAGAAAGTATGTATTTGTTAGACGTATCATTAACAAATCTGGCATTTGCGTGTTCTCGTTATGTGTTTTCGCTAGATCTAACCACACCATATTTAGTCCTATTACAATGGTGTCAGAAGTGAGATGGGATTAGGTGGAGAGAGCGTTGGCATTGGTTTTTGTGGGTCTCGACTCTGGTACTGTTTTTCACTTATCTGTTTCAAATTGTGAATTTCCTGACAAGGATAATGCAAATGTGGTGAGTGAATATTTTGTTCGTCCCTTGTTGGATGTCCGATGATCCCACAGTAGCGTGCATAACATTGCAATATTTACGCATTAGACTGAAATCCTAGGGAGCAATTTCTTTTGTTTTTTGTTTTTGTTTATTTGTTTGTTTGTTTTAATTTTCTTTTGCCTTTTTCCTCGCTTGAACTTTTCCTTTGTCCTCTTTGTTTGTCATATATATATATATATATATATATATATATATATATATATATATATATATATATGTGTGTGTGTGTGTGTATATCTATATATATGTACATGCACACACATACATATGTATAGTTTTTATTTTCCCGCAGAAGAGAGAGGTACTGTGGCTTTGAGTGTCGTTTGCATGCATGTATGTTTCACATGATGGTAGACTTAGGATTGGTGGTCTTATCACGGTTTTTAATCGAGACGCAACTCAAAGAGCTAGTAGAGACGGGGAAACGGTTTGGCTTTGAGGAGGAGATCGGTAGAGAAAACAGGGATTAAAAACGAGGGAGACTGAAAGGGAAAATTTATAATTAGAATAGCAAGCTGGGGAAATAAAGACAGCATTTGAGAAGGAATATATAGAATTAGAAAAGCAGGCAGAGAGGGAAAGAATAGGGTGGGAAAGTGCAGTAGAAAGGGATATAATGGAGCAGGAAAATAATTAGAGGAAAGGAAGTTAAAAAGAGAGGAACACGCAAAGTTGCAATCAAGAGCTTGAAGACGTAGAAAGGTAGAAAGATGGGGAACAAGACTCTAGCCCAGGCAAGTTAAGAGGTCCCAAATTACGCCCGTTTGATGACGATAAAGATAATATGGATAGCTATTTGCATAGATCTAAACGATATGCCATTGTCCAGAAGTTGGCAAAGGATGATTGGTCCCTCCATCTCAGCGCGCTACTAAAGAGTAAAGTACTGAATGTGTATTCGTCTTTCTCAGTGAACTATGCGTTAGGCTATGACGCGCTAAGAGAAGTACTCATAAACAGACTTGCGCGATCCGAGCAAGGGCTCTAGAAAAAGTTTAAATATAGTAAGAGGAGAAAAACCCACACAGTGTGACAGTATGACTGGGAATTATTTACAACGATGGTTTGAATGTGGTAAGGTCGGGAATACGTTTTAGGGTATGTCAGACGTCTTATTCAGAGACGAGTAATTAACTACTTGTAGTAGGGAGATGTACCTGTTCCTGAGGCAAAGATTCTACACGAATGCCTTGTACATGGCTACACAGGCCAGCTATTTCGCTGAGGTACTTATAATGTGGTCTTGAAAGATAATAAGTCAGGTAGGCAGTCTAAAAACCAGAGGCCCCGAGAACTGGACAAAGTCGGTTCTAATAAAGGTGGAAAGTTTTAAGTCAGAACCGGATGTTAGTCGTAATGATAAACGGTGTTAGTCGTTTAAGGAGTGGGGCCATATCGCGTCTCAAACGAAAGGATTGATTGGCCAAAGATTAGCGGTTGTTATTGAAAGCAGTGGGTGGTCAGGAGGCGATACGCTTGACGATTTCTTCCGTAATAATTCGGTAACGGATAACACTGGTAACACGAGTACTGTATACGAGTCCGGTGCATGCACAGATCGGTTTGCGATGTTATTCAGTTGATCAGCACATGTCTTTCTCCAAAGCGGGAATACGGGCAGCTAGTGGAACCGTCAACGATCAAGAAGTAACGCTCTTTCGCGACAGTGGGTGCACAGGCGTGATTATAAAGCAAAGTCTCGTTCAGGATGACCAAATGTTTGGTTGCAAATCCCTTTGTATGTTATTAGGTCAGACGGTTGATTGCGTTCCCGTCGCGAGAATAGAAAACGAGATGCCTTTCCTGACCGGAACCGTCTAAGCGCTATATATGGACAATCTAATATATGACCTAACAATTGAAAATGTTAGAGGGATCCAGACTTCCAACTATGTCAGATTTTCGTTTTCCTATTGTACAAACTGCCGCAGCAGCGGAGGAAGGAATAGTCACTCCGCAGAACGATATCTCATGCGATGAGTTTCTGCGGGAACAAGAGCATGGCGCGTCCTTGAGCGCAACCGCGGAGAATTTTTGACCGGTGGCAAGAAATTTTGTAAAGATGGGCATAGTTCAAAATTGTTACACAGGAAAGGATTATTGTCCAGGGAATTTACCACGTCAAATAGAAGACATTTATTTTCCAAATGCTTGTTCCACAAAAATACAGGTGCCATGTACTCAGCGTGGCGCACGAGTCTAGTATGGCAGGGCACCTAGGAATGGAAGAAAAACCCATAGTGTTGGTCGAATTGTATTGGCCTGGCATGAATAGTAAGGTAGCGCGATCGTGGGAAATTTGCCAAAACACCGTGTCGAAGGATATAATAACCATAGTACCGTTAAGCCAAATGCCTTTAATACATTCCCCATTTAAAAGGGTGGCCATCGATATTGTGGAACCCATATTTCCTATTACAGACCGGAAAAGCCGACATATCCTCACCCTGGTGGATAATGTAAATAGATATCCTGAAGTTATAGCATTACCAACTATTGAAACCACACGTGTGGTCTGGGCATTTGTTGACATGTTCAGCAGTGTAGGGGTACTTGGGGAGGTTCTCACGAATTGTGGGGCTCCATTTGCTCTGGAACTTATGGCGGAAATTGGTAGGTTACAATCAATCAAAGATCTAAGCACAACACCGTATCACCAATGCGTAATGGTTTGGTGGAGAAATGAAACGGGACGTTAAAACAAATCCTACGTCGGATGTGCGCGGAAAGACCGCGGGATTGGGGCCAATGTTTAAAGTGATTTTTTTTTCGTGTATCGCAAGGTACCTCACCAATGCTCGGAATTTTCGCCGAATACGAAATAATACAGTCTGTCTTCACGTATCCCAAAAAGGTATGCGTATTCGGCAAGTGTATGTTTGGCAGAACCTGATTATTTCTACCAAATATTACACAAATATGCATGGGTCTTTATCTCTGGTCTCAGAAAATTAATGAGTGGAAGGAGGGATTCCATACTAGGCCAAAAGGACCCCTGACCATAACACTAGTCCCCCAAACAAAACAATTGTGCGGGAATAGCACGGACGCATCGCCAATCGGAATGCCTGTGTTAGACTGAATCTTAGTCATCTAGATGTGAAACGTGCCTTTTAGAATGCGTCAAACGGCTTCATAACGACGAATAAACCAGGGTCCGCTCCATTAAATGGATCTATTAGAGTATGTGTTCCCGCAGTTATATGTTACTACAATTTCAAAATCCGAAACTTGCCCTGATAGCACAGTTCATGTTGATCCAATGCGCCATCATCAAACATGGATTGTGCTTATGTGCAAAGCATCATTGCATGAAGCACTGTCAAATGATCCCGATCCATCCAATATGGCCGTCGTTACAAAAATTTAAGAAAATAAAAAACATTAAATGACTTCTTATCAACAACCCCTCCAGAATCTGGGCAATTGTGGCGGAGAGCATCCTGGCATAGATGACTTTAAGTTTTGTATAAATGATGCCGATCTGACATCAAATATGCCGTTACTAAGGATATGAAAACGAAAAACGACTTCCTCTTAAAATCCGCTCCTCATAATTTGGCCAAATTTGACAGAATGTATCCTGGCATAAAGGTCATTCAATTTCTTTGCAAATGATATCCATCCACATCAAATATGGCCACCACTACTAAAATATAAAAATCTTGAGATGACTTCTCAAAAACCACCAAGCAGAATTTGGCTAAATTAGACAGAAAGCATTCTGGCATAAAGGATTTTTAAGTTTGTGCGAATTAAGCAAATAAACCATAAAAAATTACCATTGGGGCTAAAAATATATAAGCAAACTTTAAGTCGCTTCTTTGCGGAAACTGCTTTTCAGAATGTGGCTTAATTTAAAGAAAAAAAACAATTTATCATTACAATTCGTACAAATGATGCCGATTCGTTATTAATATGACCACCATTACTAAACAGAAAATTCTTTGACTGAAGGCATCTTGGCATGAAGTATTATGCCAATTATGGCAATCTGGCATCAAATATGGCTGCCGATACAAAAATAGCCAAACATTTAATAACTTATTCTACAAAACAACCTAAAGAAAATTAACCAGGTTTGACAGAAAGCATCCCAACTTTAAAGCCTTTCACTTTTATACAACTGATGCTGCTCCACCTTCAAATTTGGTAACAGTTACTCAAAATAATAAAAGATTTACAGAACTTTACCTACAAAATCACAACTCAATATTGGACAAATTATGTTGATCCAATATCAAATATAGATGCAGGTATACCAAACTGCAGAAACCTTGAAACAATTGTTTCCATAACATATGCATTGAACAGCATTGGAAGAAATCATTCTCCTGGTCCAGCGTTTTTAGCCAATATTTCTTGCGTTTGATTGTTAGGCAGATGTCACCAGGTGCGCAATCTCAGACTCTCTTCCGGCTCTTGTTTACACTAATCAAAATATGAGATACTAAAATTACAATTTCGTTTTAAAACCTCAAACCTTTGCAGGAATAAATGACTTCATTGGACATAAAATGTTTTTCTTTAAATGAATGTAAAAACTTAATCAGAAAAAGGTTGTGAATTGAAAGCAACTCTATGAATGACACGTTACAAGTATTTGAATGTATCTTGCTTTAATATATGTATGGCAGGGATTTAATGGGTTCCCTTGCCTTTTTTGGCATATGGTATTGTAGTTAAACTTAAATAATCATGAACAACTGTCAAGCAAGTAAGGCTTTTTACCGGTCAGCTGCATACGATATCTTAAGTTCTGTTTCGAGCGTGAGAACTGAGAGATAATTGACATAGTGAGTGATAGATTTTTTATTATATAACATATACAAACACATATCATTATAACTTTGCTTTTTTTCACTCAGTTTCTCCACTAACATGTTAAACATAGGTCACAGTGACCTATATTTGCTTGCGTAGAGTAATACTGTTAGTTTTGCGTATAACCGTAAAGCTTGAAGAAATGTATTTCAATACAACAACTTTAAATTGCAGTAAAATTAAAATAGGTCACAGTGACCAATATTTAGCCTTATAGAGTAGAACTTAGTAATATTACAGGATATCGTCATTACGATATATCATTGATTGTCGGATTTGGCGTGATGTGAATATCGACCAAATCAATATATATATATATATATATATATATATATATATATATATATATATATATATATATATATATATGGCACCCCGACAAAAGAGCGCACGACAAAAGGGCGCCGACAAAAGTGCGAGCGACAAAAGAGCGCAAGACATAAGAGCGCCGATAAGACAATATCCCCTGGACAATACCCCATATGTCAATTATTGCCGACAAAAGAGCAAATGACAAAAGAGTTCATATGTTCCAACATATTTTAATTATTGCCAAAAGAGAGCAAGACAAAATAGCGCCATATAATTAGGACTGATAACAAATAAAAAATAACAAATAATTTAATTTTAGTTAAAGTAAAAAATTTCGTATATAAGCTCATTAAGCATTGCATTTTACAAAAATTAGCATGGAGAAAACAGAGTCACAGAAAGGAAAGGTTATGCTATTGGTTTCCGGATACAGATATCGAAATGACCGTGAAAACAAGGACGGAAGTACGTCAGGAGATGCTACAAGAAAGATGGCTGTCGTGGAAGAATGAAAATGCTCAACGACGATATTATCTCATCATCGGAACACAATCACGCTCCTGAGCCCGCTAAAAATGAAGCATCGAAAGACGTGTCGGCTATACGTAGACGGGCTGTGGAAGGAGTCGAAAAACCGAGGCAGATTATACAACAAGCCAGAAGTGGAATTTCATTGAAAGTTGCCCCTCATTTACCGGGATACACAGCATCGCAACGCACGATCGAACGACAAAGAAAAAGCAAACAGTTTCCATTTCCTAATCCTCAAAATGTAGCAGAAATAGCGATTCCTGAAACTCTTCAAACATCAACACGAGGAGCACAGTTTGTTTTATGGGATTCCGGATCGGATGACGAGAAGAGAATTCTGACAACTACGGTAAACATCAACCTTCTAGAGCAAAATGAGCATTGGTTTGTGGATGGAACTTTCAAACTTGCACCAGTTATTTTCTTCCAGGTTTTTACCATCCATGCTCTGATCGATAGCAGGGCATTGCCCTTGATTTATTGGCTCATGAAGGACAAAGCAGAAACTACATATGTACGAGTTTTTGAGAAAATTGAAGAACTTAAACCTTCTCTAAACCCACGAAGCATTATGCCCGATTATCAGAAAGCTGTGCATAATGCAATTCAATGCGTGTTTCCTGGAACGCGTCTTGTTGGTTGTCTTTTCCACCTAGGAAAATGTCTATGGATAAAAGTCCAAGAATTTGGTCTAGCGCAACTATATCAGGACAACGAGGAAATCCGCATGGCAGTAAAGATGCTGCTTGCCTTGAGTTTTGTTCCTTCAAATGACGTCGTAGTTTCATTCGAAGAATTGGCGGAAGCAAGTCCTGCCGAAATGACACCACTTGTAGATTATTGGGAGGACACCTACATCGGACGACGTAGAAGAAACCGGAGAGACAATCCTCTCTTCACCGTAGATCACCGGGGTGAATCAACCTGAAGCTTCTAAAAACAAGTACGTACAGCTGAATTTACCAATTAAAGATGTTATTGCTAGGATAAGAACATTTGACAATGGCTTTAATATTTGTGCTGATCTTACATTGACAAAGATTTCAATGTTTTGCTTAATTTGCTTTTCATACATTTGTTTTCAACGCCTTGTCAGTTAAAGTCCTTTCAATTATTTCTTTCTATATTCCATTTTCTGCTCTAATTTGTAATTCCTCTCTGTACTTCTTCAATTTCAAAATAAGTTGCTGTTGTTGTTGTTTTGTTGTTATGAGTTTAACGCCATTTTTCAGCACATGATAGGGTATACATGGCAGCCAGTATATTTGGTAGAGGATGAACCAGGAGAACCCCGGGAAGAACCAACGACCGACGGGAAGCTACTCGCAAACTTTCTTACATACCTACGTTGGCCGAGCCGAGACTCGACCCCACGCGGACACAGCTGAGATGTCAGTAATCTGTAAAGGGAAGCGCCTTAGACCATTAGGTCACCCAGAGCCCCTTCAAATAAGTAAGGTCATTGCTATTTTTCTCTTCAATAAACATAAATATTTTTCAAATTGTTTATCAACCATCTAAATTGTGTGAAAATGGCAGAAGGTGGAAAGCCATATGAAGATTTTGACATACCTGAAGATTACAGAAAAGATCGTCATAAATACACTCAACCATTAGAAAATATGCATGGTAAGCACCATTGATTGCAGTGTTTAATCATAGTTTGAGATATGAGACGAGTTTTAATGTTATTGTTGTATCCATCAATCCTACCCAATTTCACAACCATCTTCCTCGCTAGCAAACATATTTTGTGAACAAAAACAGAAACGTCGAATTCTACTTTTGAATCTGTTACATTTTGTTCACATTTTCTCATTAGTTTTCATCTGAGACACCTTGCTATCTTAAAATAATAGGTCTATAAATGTTGTTACAGTTTCATACCGTCAAAAAAATCTTGTATAGTATATGTCCTGTTTTAACTTAAATACCCGAAATAAAAATTTAAATGCACCATCCGATGCTTCAATTTAATTTTGCAATGCCGCCAAATGCACACGCAATAATTATATATATATATATATATATATATATATATATATATATATATATATAATTTATTTATTTATTTGTTTATTTGTTTATTTATTGTGAGTGTCCGCGAAGAAATTAAATAAATTAAAATACTTTAAAATATTGTGTTATATAATTTGCGAAGTATAGATCTTCTGTAATACCTTGATAACATTATATCGGTGTATAATACGGTCAGTATTGCAAAATAAGATCTTAATAGTTTAGAGTGCCGGTATGTGTGCGACGTTAACATAGGAATATAAAAAGAAAATTCCAATTTCGGCAAAAGCATTTAATAATTTGAATTTTAAAACAAACGCGTGAGAAAACTTACAATGGCGCAAGAATGCAGAGAACTGAACATTCCTGGAACCTGTAGTCACGAAAGAGTTGCTTTTCCTTGCTTTACAGCAACACCGCACTTTGCTAAAATGTGTCCATCACTCTCAACTGTATAAAGTCAACTGAAAGATTTGGACAACTTATTGACCCATTTTCATACCTTTTACTTCATGGGCATGTCTGCTGATTTGGGACAGTTGGACGCATCTTCAGGATTACTTTCATTATCCCACGGATCAGTCCTTAACCACTATACATTATTAGTGTTATCAATGCACCTCTTCCTCTTTCCAAATAAACTTGCTAGTCGTGTTTGCCGCATGGCCATGTTCAGTATTTATCTGAGTATACATCACAAATAAATGACAAATCTGCTATCAGTTCAATCCAGCCGATACACTTGATTGCGCTACGTCTTTTGTGATTTGTATTGGATAACCAAAACATGTTTCAACCAGTCAAAGCAAAGCTGACATTCCTTTTTAATCTACTCTATTCGGATTAAATTCGCAGATGTTTCCTTAAGATGAAAAGACTACTCAGCAGAGTGATTAAGCTTGGTGATGAGTGCCAGATAATTATTTGTCACGGCCATCTGATACAGAGAATAAAGAGCATCGAAAGGTGTTAAAATTGGTTTGTTTACATTGCGCTAATCCGCTTTAATTTATCTGGACGTGGCTTTTCCTATAAAGGATTGTTTTCCATAAGCCCTGTAAAAAAGCCCTTAAAAAACTGGGGGTCAAGGACTGGAAATTGGGGATCCAACCCGCGTTATTGAGAGCCGACTTACAAAACCTGTCATATCCAATTTTGGCCCTAAAGTGGTATCACTCTGCTACGTCACAACTTTTATGACGACGAATGATGGTATGTAATGGCTGATTTGCACATTTTCCAGATTATGAAGCACAAACATATCATAATTTCCCGGGAGCCAAATGTGGTGATGTACAATCGCATAGGATGGAGAGAGAGAGAGAGAGAGAGAGAGAGGAACTTCGACTGTGTAATGCTTTTTCTACAATTACTACTATGAATATATATATATCAGATATATACAACTTTTCTGTTGTGCAGAAACTTGGTCTCACGTCGCATTTATATAATAATGATGATTCCATTCACCATGTTTCCCCTCAGCGCAATTCTATATGTTTTAGTTCACATGTCATATCCTATCTACTTTTTCCAAAATGTGTACATGTTGTAATTGTTTAAGCGATTAATCATAACTGACAAAAGTATAGAGCAACCCATCTACTTACCTACAAATCAGAATATCATCAAACGTACCTATTTATCTATCTACCTATCAACCCTACCAAATACCCAAAATCGAATAATCTACATACTTAATCAATCCCAAAGTGCATTAGCTGCCCAGTTATCTACCAACCAACATACCCACACAAATAGCTACCTAAGAAACTAACACCAGTCAGCTTACCTAGTTATCTGACTACTTACTTACATAAACCTCTTAGGGTTCAAATACATACTGTAATATAGCTTATTGTCGTGGCTCTCAGTTTTGGTGGTGTAGTACAAAAATACATTTTCGTGGGTACTTGAATTCGTGGTTGTGCCTTTCAAAGTTGTAGGTATTTAATTTCTTAGAGTAACCTCCACAATACCCCAAATAAAGAATACACAAGAACAAAACTAAGACGATAACAAACGACAGCCTCTTCAATTGTTAAAACAATACTAACACCAGTATGAGCACAAGTCAAATACCCGTCAATATAAATCACTTACACTCAACATCAAAGAGAGCCGACAAGGGCAACAACACTAAGCTAATCGGTTAATACATTACATGTAAATGATCTCTTCCTTACAACAATGTCTTTACTTTCTGAAGAACATGGCGTGAACACAGTGGCTGAAGAGTGGTAAAATACAACTTAGATCTAGTCGGTTTGGATAATGTCATCATTCCACATGTGAACCGAACACGTGACCAGCTGCCCCTTGCTCAATGCAATTTGCAATCTGTGTCAACATTTAATGTGTTAAGAGCCCATCAAAGTGCGAAGATGCTAACTAAATTGAAAAACAATGGCATCACTCCTTTTTTGAGCCTGCCTCGTGTACGAACCAACTACAATCACCAGACTTTATTTAAACCCTCGTGAATCAAACCAATTCATGCTGAATGGATAATTGCGGCTCACGCTAAATTGTGTGAGCGATTTGATCTAATTATCCTGGCTTTAAGAATACTGGACTTGTTAAATTCAACAATTTAAGGGTTATTAACCCGACAAATATTTGTGTGTACCAACCGACGTGGTTGACGCAATGTTGATTCGGTGGTTTTGTCCGAAAATTAGTGAAGTGTGAGCTTCTATAATATGCGGTAATTAGTGTATATACAGTGTTTCATTAGCAATTGTGCTTCGAGCGATAGTTTTAGTATTTTACAGTCATGTTGTTCATTGGGATTTAAGCATGCATGGATAAAATGAGACGTGCTTTCACGAGGATTAAAATTTCTCGATAACAGTTACACTTAAGTGAAGAATCGATTTGAATAAGTATTAATTCTTATTTTAATTTATAGTATCATTTCTTATTCTTTCTTTCATTTTCAGTAATATCAGTGTTTGAATACTTTATGTTTTTTTTCGTTTTCCTCTATCCTTGCTTATCTCATAACATATCGATTTAAAGCAGTGAGTGGAAATTACAGCTACCGGATACCGTATAGAAACGTGTGCATTGAAACAATATATAAAATACTTTAGGATTTTTTTTTAAAGAGTTAAAAACAAACACGTGTAAAAGCTAATATTTGTTACCATACGACAGAAATGAAGCTGATTTATCAAATAGCTTTGTTGATCTCCACGAATCAAAGAGTAAAAAGATGAGGGGTCTTCTTTATCATATGTGGCTAATGTTTCGTTGTGTCTTTAAATTTGTGATTCAGGGCACCAAAGAAATCCACGAAAATTGGTACCTCAAGAAAATTAGTGATACTACAGTAGTACCCGCCTTCATACCTTCCAATCTAAATTTGCACATATTTATTTGAATAGGATGTGGTTTACTACCAAGATATGGAGAATGGGGCATTCATGACTATCATATGTGTCAAAAGATCAAATGGACAATGAGACAGAGTTATCGTAAGTATATTATGAATCAACAAATATAAAATGTACAAACTGTGTGCAGCACCTGCGGTTACAGTTAGAGATCAAAATTTCTTTCCTGTACAGTATGTGATTCAGTGGCCTGAGAGATAGCCGAGCCTTACCCAAGCAACAGATCGGGCTGGTGTTGTGCTGCTTTATTTAAGATGGCCCATATTTCGAATTGAAGCTTTCAATCTCGGACACCAGTGTTCGCATTCGAATTCTCCACTGCACAACATATCAACACGTTTTTTCATGTATAAAAGTAACACTTCTTAGAGCGAAGAATTCTTTTACTCACCTTTAAGTTTCAGGTACGCTTAAATATTATCACAATATTATAACCACCAGGGTGTTTGAGCTGTTTATATTTCCATCTTCATCTATAAAGTGGAGATATAGTGGTTGTTATTTACTATATATATCATAATAAGATATTGAAAAGAAACAGTGTTATAAATTTGATATAGCCACTCTGATATGGCCACGGTGGCGATAAAAGTTGTATCGCCACTGCGATGATATCACTACTGCAACTACTTTCTTTATGCATTCTTCTTCTTCTTCTTCGTCGTCGTCGTCGTCGTCGTTTTCTTCACGTCCTCTCTTTCTCGCTCTTTAACAGGATGATCCGATCTTAAAATATGCCGACATTGTACATATATGTAACCAATGAGGTGCCATGAAAAAGATGCTTACGAAACAAGTTTCAAGCAACAACAGATAGGTTTCAAAGGTTAACTTATTTACATGACCTGTTTCTGTTCGATATTCAGTGTGACCCATACCTGTTGCCCTCTACAACTAATGGTAAAAATGTTTAGGGCACAATTTTGGATTAAATATAATACTAAAATTGTTTAATTAGCAAGTTTGACTCTCATCACCCTCATAATTTTGTTTGAAAATAATGCAGAAGTCGGGGATAGGTGAGTGATCAATGCAAACCGAAATAAAGAGACTATCGCAATTTGGGTACAGAGGGTTATTTGGTGTTTAACCTATATATATATATATATATATATATATATATATATATATATATATATATATATATATATATATACACAGAGAGAGCGATAAAGAACATTTTAGTTTTTTTAAGAAGATATAAGGATATATTTCACTCGTAAATGGAAACATATTTTACATTTTCTCCCGTAGCAATACGATGTTTCCAATTCACTCGAGAAATATTTCCTTAAATATACTCTGAAAACGTGTTTATCCTATTTCTATTTGATTATGAATGCTTGGTGTTGAGAAAATATTTCTGAAACCGAATAATCATCCAGTAAGCATGCATCAGTCGTCATTCTTAGTCATTCTTGATGATACTTAGTACAACCAAACCAGAATGATGTGCGTCTCTGATGCACACTATGTTGTTAGTGTCGGGTTAGTGGGTGTTCAACCTTGACCTAGGCAAACCAATTATTTCGTGAAAAATCTCTGGCTTTCCAATCATAAAGAATGCGTAGCATTAATTCGAGGCCATTTCGACATTATGTCAAGACATACTATTGGTTCATTTATGTTTAGCATCTTTATAATTGAAATTTGGGATTCATATGTGATTCGGCTAAGCTTGTGAGACCGAAAACCGCATAAAATAGGTACATCATTGTTCATTGGGACATAGGGTTCCATATAAACATGTGAAGTTAGAGTCTCGAGAAGTGTGTTTCTATTTTGATTAGAGAATGATTAATCTTTCCATAAGACATTGTACATAGTTTTAGCTTAATTTTAAGTAGAATAAAACCTCCCAGTGACAGGAAATGATATCAAGGGACGCAGCGTTTATCAAAAGAGACAAGACGGCAACTTACTCACGATTTAAATAATGTATTCGCTTAGTCCTCGTGTGAATCATGGGTCCTCCTTCCTCGATACTGGTTTTCACCATAATCTGATAAGACCTGATGGAAGCATTAGGATCCGAACGTTTGTCGGGATAACGCAGCTTGGTTAGTTTGCACATATTTTTCGTGGGATTCCAACGATAGTTGAGGTGGGGCTCACAGTGATAACTAGAAGACAAACCGAAAAACGTGCTATTTGATGCGCCTATACCAAAGAATCAGTGCAGATTTTTCCCACACTTGCTGCTTGATTCGGCGAAATTAACGAAATCAACGGCGAAGATCTATATTGGAACCAACGCACACAGGCTGTTCTGACTTCTACATCAAACGAACAGGAAATTAGTAACGCTGATACACTGGCATACAAACCCCTGTACACAGAGTGAGGCTTAGCTAGTATTATGGACGGCTGGCATGGCCCTATGACGGTATCAGAAAGTTTGATCAACTTATATAGGGAGAAAAGTCGGGTGGCTGTAACTATCACACAACTCATGCTGTTCGTTGGACGGCGTGTTCACTTAATGATACGTTTACCAAGAATGAAGAAGTTGTCATCGCCAAGAAGATAGATTAGCTTTGTACTAATATCGATCAAACATTAAAAATAAGTCTTGCTGAAAACTACGCTGTTCCAAAAAACAAAACAAAACAAAAATAGATTTTTGTCGAATATTATATCGGCTCATGAAGCGAGAAACACAAGAATGAAACCGCTACTTCGAAGTAAATACATAATAAAGATAGACACTTCCGACAACATACAACCGCTTCATGCATATGTTGCTTATTTCAAAACGTTTGGAATAATCGATGGTTGGATCGAATGAGGGAAGGAAACCTATGTCTGGCTGAATTATAACGGTTTCCGAATAATCATGTGCTGTATAACTTTTGGTCTTGTACCTTTGAGTGAGATAAATTGCTTGCCGCTTTGGAATTATTTTTAAATGAATAAGGATCATTTTATTTGTGCTCTGAAAGAAGCATTGCTGTACATTGTCAATAAATTCAAGTGGGCTGCTTGAGCCCGTTTGTGACTAGGCTCTCTGGCGTAAGGCTTCCTGGTTCATCACTGGATGACCGGATGTCTTGATGCGGGCATGCGAGGGTCTCTTATTTATTCACATTCAATTGTGATATACTGTTGATTGTTTAGATGCCAGTAAAAAGTGACCACTACCAAAGCAACTGCTTAGCTCTTGTGATTTTGGGAGTTTGAATATGTGTGTATGAATCTGAAGTTGATGAAGTGTGTTAGGCACTGTTTTAGTATAGAAGCTCCTAGTTTCTTAGTGGCAACGTTGGAAAACTGTTGTTTAGAAAATATAGAATCAAAACCTTCTAAATGGAATTTCTTCGCTGTTGTAGCAGGAGGTCCCAGCATGTTTGACCAGTTGGTGGTGACCTGCTCTTGGTACGGAAGAAATTCGAAGTATAAGTGGCGTCAGAATGGAAGGGCTGTCAGTTTGCTTCAATTTCTTTAGAGCCACTTTCGAGCAACCAGATGGATTTCGGTGTTACTCCTCCGTAAGAAGTCTGTGAAGTTTAAAGTACTGTTATCTAAGAGTTCCAACCCACAGGATGATCTGTATTAGAACCCAAGAGTATGTTTGCAGCCTTGATAACTTGGTCACTCAGTTTCATGTTTGTTTGACCCATATTTAGTTTTCCATCATTTTATTATCTGCAGGTATCGTTTTATGCGATCAATGATTATGCTTTAGCTTTTGTTTGATGTAAAGTGGCGAGTCTAAGAGTCAGGCGTATTCATTCTGAAATGTCTTTCATAATTCATTGCAGCCAAACTTTAGTTGGATGGGGAGTGGCGGGTTTAGGATTTTTTTTATGCCTGGATTGTTATTTGTTTGAACAGAAATTATGTGATCGGTTATTACGCCGTGTGTTTATGCTGCATGGTGTCTGATCTTTTGATTGGTTAATAATTTTGTATATCTCAGCCTTCTCAACAAATACGCATGGGAAGAGCAAATAGGGTCGTTGATTCACTTTAATGTAGTAATTAATTGTGATTCAAGACTGGTGTTACTTCTGGGGTCGTTCGACGCGTGGATAACAGTATGGCCCGATTGCGGAAAGGGGCTAAACTATTTATATTTCTGTCTCAATTACAAGTTTGAGACATATTGGCGATTTGTTTTTCTTGATTGTGAGGGTACGGTATTGAGAAAATATTTCCCAAACTGTATGCAGGTATCAATGGTCTTAGTTAGTCATTCTTATTTGATTCGTTATTCATATGGAAGGAAAACAATTCACTGGAGGTAATTGTCCGGATATTTTTATCCCTTCAAGACCAATTTAGTGAGCTGGGTGTAACCTTGTGCCAAAGAAGCCCATGCCAAAATTTACATTAGGAACAGTTAGTTATTTTGCAACCAGTGTATCCGCTCTAAAGCAGTTGTGTGAATCCTTGTAAGAATTTAGTCTGCCGCTTATCAAGCATGCCGCCCCGCTTAGTGTAATTGTTGTGGATGTTGAGACCTAGACGTACGGAGGGTCAAGCAATTTCTTTTTGAGTTGCAGCCTCGTGACCCGTATCGACCACAAAGAGTACACAATATTTCTCAGTGTAGAAGTCCACATTGTCCTCCATTGCGAATTATTGGGCTACCCTGCATTGTAGCAGAGTTCGTCTGTGTAATCCCCAATTCATCGCGCCACTAGTTTGCACTTTGGAATCTCGTGGCTTTTTAGAAAGCTCTTTTGCACTCTCTGCGAAGCATTAGTGTGCATGAAAAAAATATGTGTATATATATATATATATATATATATATATATATATATATATATATATATATATATATATATATATATATAGAGAGAGAGAGAGAGAGAGAGAGAGAGAGAGAGAGAGAGAGAGAGGAGGTTTATTGTCGTGGTATAGGCTGTGGGCTTTATAAATGCGCTGTTACCATTTTGTAGACTATCTTTGACATTGATAGGGAATATGATGTTTAGAAACTGAGCTCGCTGGATGACTAAAAATGTTTCAGAAATTCAAATATTTGTTTTGGTGAGTTGCGCTCACGCAAATAAATAAATAAATAAATAAATACAGTCTTAAAATCTAAATCAAGCACCCCGAATTACTAAACTACACTAAAATCTCTGGACCACTCAGATTTTTATAAAACACAAATACCAATGAGTTACTGTAACAATCATGTCGTTTTTAAGCAGAACACCTTTGTGACTCTGAACCCCATATTGCATTGTGCATTGAGTTGGGAGCAAAATAATTTACAAATATTTAAATAATGGCAGAAATCTACATTATGATAATTTCAATTGTTTTCAGAGAGGTGATAGAAGAATATCTTACGAGATTAATATAACAGCAACGATCTCCGCAATAACAGATAATGTGTATTTGTTTACAAGTTTCGATGGGACAAAGAGTGGGCAAAGCTAATTGTATTGCAAAATAACATACAAGATAATGCAAATGTTAATATGTTGATTTCAAACATAAACAATATATCATACAAAGTTTTTGAAAATATGCAGATCTACTGATTACATTCAATTATGATAACATCGACATCAGCATCATCAACCTTGACAGTAAGATGATTAAAACAGTGCACAACGACTTATCACACAATTCTTCAAAATCACCATCTGCATAAATCAAAAACCACTACATCTTTCTCAGCATGTAGATATACAGATTTTGAATATTCAGTTGTCACAGAACTTTCATTTAACATGCAGTTATAATTGAAAATAAACTACTGAAATAAAATAGAGCAATCGTACAGAAGTAAAGTGTGCGAAACACAATCAGTAGTTGTAAAATGTTATAAATGCAGCAGACAAAACTAATAGAAAAAATGGGAAAATTTGCAAAATACCAACGATTGTGTAACAGACACGAGAATAATCTGGTATTAGAATGAAAGTAATGAACAGATTATAGAGACAAATCATCAGATAATTAAACGTGAATGCGCCAATACAGAAAGTAAAAAATCTGTATTAAGAAACCCAATAGAATGCTCATTTTTTAGTTAGCAAAAGTTTACACATTATTGTAGATCGATGGACTTCGCCTCCTACTGAGACGTTCGTTAAGTCTGTGACATCTCCTGTGAGGGATTTCGGATTGTACCGGAAGCTAAACTAACCAGTACAGTACGTTACCCTTGTACTGTAAATCAGCTTAATGCATTAAATTGCTTAATACACTTAAACGTAGTTAACATAACAAATGATTTTTAAAAAAATCAAGATATATTACACTGAAACTCACATTTTTACAAACCAGTACATATTTTCATGGTTACCTTTTCGAATTTACCAATGATGACTCTATAAAAAAATATAGCTCCCAGTGTAGCATGAGAGTTTAGCAGATTCAGCTAAACGCGGTAGTGTGGATGGAAACATCTAATTGTTTGATTTAGTTAATGCATTTGATATATAAAAATGTGTATGAATGAGGCAAGTCAGGATAAAAATATCATATATATTTCCAGAGTCAAAATCTGCTATCCTAATGTCCGATAACTTTAGGCAGTTATGATGCATTCCAATCAGAAAATAATAGAAACCATCTAATTTGATCTCCAACAATTTTCAAAATCCACCATAGCATATATGGAAAGAAAAATACTTAATGATGGGCCAGAATAATATACAATTTTACATCAATGTATTTGAGACTCCTGATGTTGTTCTAGCTGCTTATAAAAGGCATTAGAAATTTGAAGCAGATAATGTTGGCTAATGGAGAACGTTGCTAGTTAATGAAATGAATTATATGGCTTAGACATCATATGGATTTATCCGCTAGACTTACATCTTATGCAAGATAGTAATGATATGACATATCAGGAAATAGTTAGATTCAATCAATTCACCGTGACATCAATAATTAGCAAATGTATTTCAATCCACAACCTGGATCTTTGTCTGTTAATTTGTGATTGCCTCTATCAGCCTTGAGTGCAAATTTGATAATATTCAAACATGTTAATTTAAGAAATGCATCCGAAAAGTTAGGTATATGACAATGCTGAAGATAGTTTTTCATAAATAAATGCACATTGGATGCTTTGTTTTAGAAGGTTTGCATGGAAAATATATTAAACAAGATTTCCTCCATGACGAAGTAAACCATCCTGATTGATTATCGTTTTAGTTGGCTTTTCGATCTCGTTCCTTTATGGGATTTTTGCGTTTGTACAGCTGCTGTTCAGGGCAAACATTGTATTTGCTAATCTGGAGAAGCCACATCAAAAGAGGTACACATTATAACGTGCTTAATATATAGGTCTTTATAACAGAATCCTGCAGGTTTTGTCACGTTTAGTTATCTACTAAAACAATTAATTGGTAGTACTTTTAAGATTTTATAATTCTACTTATGGATTTTAATTATCCTGAAATGTTACTCAATGTGCTACTTTTATCTATTGTATTCTCTATTACATTTATTGTATTATTCTCTGCATTCATCCCTACGTCATTTTTAGGACTCTCTTTTGTATTCACTGTTTTCATGTTGCCATCGTTTTACGTTTGCTTTTGAATACTCTTTGTTTCCTTCATTACTTTTCCTGTCATATGCTTTTTGGCAACGATTACTGTAACGGCTTGAGTTATAAAAGTATTTTATGTGTATCTTTTCCTCACATCATATATGTCTTGAAATCCATCCTTTTATTTACCCAATTAGATTTCAGACCATTATTTCACTATTCAAAGTAAACTTGTTTATCATTTTGCAGCTAACCTTTGTTAACATCGTGAAATCATGATTAGTTCACTTTCCAAATTTGCCTGCAAATTAAGTAGAAGATAGCGCAGACAAAAACAGAGATGAATCTAAGATTATATAAAAAAATTACTAAAACCAAAGATTCTACTAGAGTTGAACTTAGTGTGAAACTTGACAAACGTTTACGGGGATTTAAAAACGCAATAGGAGAACACCATGCAAATCGAATCATCAAAGTATCTTACAACCCACCTACAAATATGTCTAGTAGAACGTTAAGCTTTCACGATTGCGTTGGATAACTTTCCGAGAAATAAATAATAAGATGTCGATTGAAACAAACCACATTATTTCCTACGTTTATCACGATGCACTTAAATCTGATGTTACAGCTGGGTGCATCATGATTAATAAGAAGGTATTTAATTTTTCAATTATAAAATGTAATTTATATTGCTAAATACATTAGCATTACTTAAAGTAGCATTACCGTTAGCGACAAATAACAGAGAAATGTCGCCTGAAGTAAAACAAAACCAAAAGATAAACATTATAAACTCAATACCGTGCAACATTAAGCTCTGCTCTTACTTACTGTTGCCTGCAGCGGCGTGCTTTTGAAGATTACAATTTATCCACCATCAACAATTGGTATTGAAGAAGTTTGTAAAGCTAATAATTCCAATTTCATTTATCCAGTTTCCAACCGACTACCTCATTGCAAATGGATGTTTACCTGACAAAATATTTACTCTACAAATGTTTTGCAAACCAAATGTACACGAAATGGCCTTGTTTTAAGGCAGCTATTAGCGCTAAATAAATATAGAAACTTGTATTGTTAGACAAAATGGGTGAAAAGGAATCAAGTACAATGGAGTCATATTCTACACTTTCTCTTCCACAACTACGTCTGCAAAAACTTAAAGAGATCAAAGAATATTTGATTATGGAGATCAAGCACTATAAACGTGTAAGAAAGTAATATAAAAAGTATATAAGCTTTAAAGTTGTTAGAGGGAGATATGTAAACAGTTTCAGCTGCTAAAGGTTTATTTATTTTTGTTGTTGTTGTTTCTGCAGCTGGTTTGCGTTTAGCGAAAACTTTACAGGCATAATTCTTCCTACAGCTGCTAGTGGTCTTAATAAAATACTTGTAGGTATTGCTGCAAACCCAAAGTCGCTAGGAAAACATGGATTTCCAGTAAAGTATTTAATTAAAATATTGTAACCTCTGCCAATATAAAACTGAACAGTATCGATGGCATGATAAGCAAGAGTTTTCAAAACCATTAAAAACAGAAATGACAAACTTTCTATTACATTGCAAAGAAAAGATTTTGTGCATTACAATATTTCCCATGAACTCCTGGACAATGTTTGTCCAACATCAATGACATACATGAAAGAAGAACTGTTAATACCTAATGGTTATTACAATCTTGACATGTAAATAAAACAGTCAGGAGGGAGTGACTGAAAATATCAACAGGACATAAAGTATTTGATGCTGTGTGTTTCTAATAACTAATAGTAACAGTTACACGGTGTACATAACCAAAAAACAGCTAAAGAACGTTAGAATAAAATAGCCAGAGATATATACAACCATCTACTGAATCTGTTTAAGTTTTAGTTGTTTTGAAACCAAAACATGTATATATTTTACAACCAATAACACCTCAACTCACCATAATGGCCATTATTCGCGTTTACTATAGTTGTTCCCGTTAAAAATATTTGTTCATGGAGACTCTGTTTCATACATTGTTAATGACCATTACATGCAATTACAGAAAGTTACAATTCATATATTTCATATTAGCATCAGAGATAAAGATGGATAAATGATGGATTTTCACCGTATGCTTATAGCATATGTTTGCATGTAAAGTAAATATCTGCGATGGGGTGAGTCGGAGTTTTTCTTCGTCCATGAGACCTCGCCCTGTGTGCAATAGGTTTTATATATGGCCTTGCTTTTAGACAGCCATTAGCGCTATATATATATATATATATATATATATATATATATATATATATATATATATATATATATATATATATATAAGACCGCGCCCTGTGTGCAGTAGGCGATATATATGGCCTTTCTTTTAGACAGCCATTAGCGCTATATACATATATATAAGACCTCGTACTGCGTGCAGTAGGCTATATATATGGCCTTGTTTTTAGACAGATATTAGCGCTAAATATATATATCTTTGAGGTCCTAGCTACTTTAGGTTACATTTAAAAAATGCGACAAAAACAGATAAAAACAATACTGCACTAGATGAAACAATAAACATTGACGTCAACTTCAACAATAACCGTATCACCAATATAACAGATCCGGTAAGCAAAACTAATGTAGCCAATATACAATGTGTGCAAAATCAAGTGGATACTCCAATATCTAAGACTCTAGAGGGTAATAAATTGAAATATATTAAAGTAATAGGGGGATAGAGGGAAAGATTTGAGCATCAATTTACTGCCATTAGACAGAGTGACAATGAAAGAGGTTATATAATCTCAGAGCTACAAAAAAAAAAAGTAAAAAAAAAAAAAAAAAATTAATGATGGCACAATAAAGAGAGATTGATTAATTGCCCAATCAGCTGCTATTCATGACCTGCAAAATCTAAGGGAAAGAGTACGTTTTCGAACATAAAACGTAACTGATGAAACGGCTATCTAGAATTATGAACTGCCAATTGAGCAGATGTAAGTAGTGAATTTAATGCTTTAGATAATGGCAGACGGACAATAGCAAAAACAAATTTAAATACCGTTGAAAACGATGGTACTTTACAATCTCAACTGGAACAGGTATGCAAAGAAATGGATAATGATATCCAAAAGGATCAAGAAAGGTACTGAATGGTTTTGGCGCAAACAAATACTTACATAAACATGAAAACATTGTCAGATTTGAAGAAAAATAATGATTATACAGCCTTAAAACAAAAGGCAGAGGACGTCAAAAAATAAAATGAATGTGAATGAAAGAATTTTAAAATGTATAAAAATACGTTCGATTTATCTACCACAGATTTAAGGTCTACGCGATGAAATATGTTGCATTCACCACATTTTACAACAAATTAGCTTGAATAATCTCAACACATATAGATACGAATATGATTAGGGGTCAGTGATGTCAGTGTAACGTAAGATGGTATAGGTAAATAAACAAAAAGGTCTAATTTTTCAAGAAACAATATCTAACCGTCTATCAATTACAAAGAGCAACTATCTCTCCATATGATTTTATCCAGATAGAGCTAATGAATCATAAACGACAAATGAATAAAAACCGACTAGACAGAAGAGCCCAATGATCAAATGTACCTAACAACTTAAATTAAAGATTGACAGAACAAGTTTTGGTAACACAGTACTAAAACAATTTCGACCATGCTTATTCTCTCTATGCATCTAGTGAAAGTGATGGTGACAAATATGATTTAAACAATCTTGATTGTATGGAATGTATGATGTTGAAATAGACTTTAATACATATTAATTGTATTTGTGATGAGTGTTAATTTGTATGTTGCTTACAGACCCATTTAAAGGCTAGAATGATTGGGATGGGTACTAATTCGTAACAATGTTGAGATACGATAAATAGATAATATCCAGTAAGCAGGGAAAGTACCACACGGAGTTAAATACCTCAGTCAAACATAGCATTGTGTCACATATATCCCAAATCAGCAGTTCATGAGAAGAAATTGTACAGATATAAATATAATAGCTAACTCCAAAATATTAATTTTACCAGGCATTTTCTTCTCTTGTTTGATATGAATTGTGTTTTGTTTAGTGTTGGACCGCACAGCAATACACATAGTTTATTTAGAGCTAAGGCAATTTGAATAAAGTGACTTGCCGAAAGACACAAACATGTAGCCGACCCTGTCTGATCAAAAGGTAAGATTCGAACTAGCACAATTCCGATCGCGATTCCGAAAAGCTACTGAACCAAGGCGGGTCCTCTTTTGCTATGAAGGTGAAAGGAGATGCTAACAATGTGTGCAGGGTTAGAAAATTTTGGTAGAATGTTGTGAAGCACATCACCATGTCATAAGGAATCTGTGACCTTTTAATGTTAAATGACTTCAAGATTGTCAAAGTACTTGTACTGAAGCTGCACAGAATGCGGTACATTGGAGACATTAAAAGAAGTTTACAATAACACTTGGCTATCAGATACTAATTGATCATCATCCAATGTATCCTTGTGTTTTTCCTCAGGATTTCAGTTACAATATTACACCACAAAAGCCACTGAAGTTATAGCACGCGGAAAACAAGACACGAACTTGAAAACATTTTACTCCAATACGATTCGGTTAATTAAGAGTCGATAGCATAATCGATTAATGATATGTACATAAATTAAATTGATTTCTTAAACCTCTCCATTACTATGGAGAAAATCATAGACATAACAGCCAATATAATTTTAACAATACTTCTCCCATGATGAGTTTAGAGGACGTTTTGATACTGTACAAAGGAGTGGAGAAAGTAATAGTGATATTTTATATATGTGAAAAACAAATGTAATGTTTTAACTTTTATCACATTTGTGTGCAATATGTTCACCTTAGTGTCTAGAGCTACTGCACCTGGGGGTACTTATATTGGAACTTCACCACTTACCACCCGAAGGGGAGACGGCATTTTCTATAGCAATTGTTCCTCAGCACTCTACGAACAGACATTTATAGCTCCGTTTCTTGAATAATAATAATAATAATAATAATAATAATAATAATAATAATAATATTATTATTATTATTATTATTATTATTATTATTATTATTATTATTATTATTAATGCTTGATTTACAGAAGGTACCTCAATTACTAAAACAATGTATTCTCCACTTACGCCTTCTCTACAGTTTACTCGTATACAATATACATCATTAGACAGTAGCTAAAATAGAAAAAAAATCATTTCTTCTTTAACCTGTAATTGAAACATTTATTTTCAAAAGCACCAACATAATTTGATTATTTAATATTAAAAATAAAGCTCTACCAAACTAGACATTAGAAGCAATAGATCTCCGCCTTTTACAGAGTTTAGTGAATAACTAGATTATATCTGGCTAAACATGTATTCTAAATAATGTGGTGGCGCTCTATGTAAATCTTAATACTAAAACAACGTTACTGTAATCAGATCTTTTGACAATTTCCATCCAACTTTATTTGTTAAACTCGGGTTCTGGAGGTGAATAAAAAGACTTTATGAAAAGTATATTTACTGCTCTTTTTGTAAGTTTAAAATTATGTAAAAGTCTTGTCTGGAACGGTTTTCCAATATAATAAGATTATAATCATACAGGGGTTAAATATACACAATACAATATAGGTTTCTGATATCAGCATGGAAGGTTTCTAAATTTTAGCGAGCAATGCTGTATAAAATGTTACGACTCTATGGTCTAAGAAAAATGTAACCAACAAATCAAGTAAAAATCAACAAGCAATTTATTTCTAGATAATTAAAATGAAAAATAAAAAAGACACTTACAGTAACGTGTATTAAAATACACATAATCCAATAAGAGTTAGTGTCCTAGTCACAATTTCTAAATATAGAATGTTCCGAATGAATGGCTTTATCCTTGAATGTATTGATTTGCCAATGGTCTTTAATGTCCTGATGTACCAGTAGTCTTTAATACGCTGATATGCCAAAATATATCTGAATAAGTTCACATAAATCCCAAAATCATCAATTCAAAATCCAAAATCCAAAAGTCTATTAGCACTTTCACGATCCAATGAATATTTTAAATAATTCCTCTCTCAGAGTTTGGAATGACTTTCCACAACTGTAATTGCTCTTTACAAGACTGATGGTAATGTCGAAACTGAAAACCTGTCCACTAAACATGGTATATATAAAGATAGGTCACATGACAGAACATTCTAGAATACTAAATGGCCTATATGCTTTTTGACACATAACTCTTAAGGTAATTCCAGTTTTATCTGTAAACAAAATCAACCTTGACCTCAAATTGAATAAACATCGTGTTTATCAAATTTATCCTTGAACTCAAATCTTAAGTAAACAACCTAATTCAAGGACACTAGTTAAACATGTTTTCCTAATAAACAACATTAAGGTTTAAGCAAATATTAAAGTAAGAATCATTCATAATTTCCTAAAATATTTAGAATATTATATAAACATCATACATAACAGTATGCTTACACTTTTCATGGGATTTATCTACAGTGTTCACAATACCAATGATACAAAGTTGCAATAGCTTGTCGAGACTGTACGGTAAATTTCTTGGTTAGGAGGCACACACATACTGTAATCTATTTAATTCTTTGTTTTTGTGTTTTTTTAACCTATATTAGGGTTCTAAAAACATTATTTTTAAATATTAAAATGTCCGAAGGCCGCTTCCCCCCACCCTTCTCTCTCTCTCTCTCTCTCTCTCTCTCTCTCTCTCTCTCTCTCTGTGGGTGTGTGTGTGTTGGTTGGTCAGGCAGCAGATTAATCGACTCACAGAGAAATATAGGGATGGACAATTTAAAAAATCTCTCTCTCTCTCTCTCTCTCTCTCTTGACTATCGTCGCAAGCTACGGGCGAAAATCCGTGAGAAAACGAGCGTAGCGGATTTTCGTCAGTCAAGCGACGATGTCTCTGGACCTATGAATGATGGTAAAATTTACAGATAAACTGACCAACGGAATGTAGAAAGAGAGAGGTGGAGGATAAAAACAATCTTATGGTTGGTAGCAATGTTAACGAAAGCATACTAATGACTTAGATCAACTGTAAAAAAATTTAAATGTTGAATTACCTTTTGTTGGCTCGTCATTTAGATTAGTCTATATTCCACACTCGTTTCAATATACTCGTTGGTGGCTGAATGGCTGCGCGTTCAGTGTTCAAGAAGCTAACCATGCTGTGTTTGTAATGCTCTACTTTCTTCACTTAAACCATCTTTCACGTTTAAATCATAAGTGTGTCTTATATTAATTAATCAATATGAATGAAAATACAAGCTAAAACAAAAGTAAAGAATCAACTTATCAAATTTGCAAAGAGAATTGTGAATAGCCGCGATTGGTACAGAACTACATTTTGTAGCGGACACACTGGGCAGGTATGTGAAGAGTTCACTCACTCGGTCAATACACAGTTTCCTGTAGTCAGTCTTAACTCCGCTGGAAATGCAAGTATGCGTATTTGTATGTGATATAAATAAAATATATGTATAATATGTACTCTGTATCTTTGATATACCACTCGTTGTATAAATATTTCATTAAAAGGACACTCTGCAAGCCTCGTTTCATTTTAATGAAACATTTATACATCTCGTGGTATATCAATGATACAGAGTACATACTATACATATATTATATAGATAGATAGATAGATAGATAGATAGATAGATAGATAGATAGATAGATAAAAAGAAAGAAAGACTGAATTCCATCTATCTGTCTGTCAACCTACATAACTACATCCCTGCATCTAACTATTTATCTACCCACCTACATGCCTCTTTACACGCAACTTGTACTTAATTATATATCCATATAGCTTTCGACATACCTACATCCCTGCTTCTGTCTATCTATCTACCTACCTACCTATTTACCACAATGTACAGTTATCTATCTTTCTATGTATCAATATATGTCTCCCAATGCTACAAGTGAAATGTTAATCGATCTATGAATTAAGCTGAAAACAAGGTAACAACCTGCTTGTTATGTGTCACTAATGTCCCTGCAGCAACATTGGCTCGAATTAGTTGAGCCCTCTGTTAATAACGAGGGTCCCATGTTCGAGTCTCTGTTCAACGCGCATACTGCAGAAGGTAATATTTCTGGTTTATCGAATTGTGGAGAATATTCGGTGTTGGAAAATTCAAGTCCTATTTTTAGGAATTGTAATGAGATTGGAAGACATCATTAATGATGAAACAAATATTATAATTTAAATCCTTTATTTTCACGAATTTTTAATTCCCGCGAATCCGAATCGAGTAGAAAAAGTAATGAAAGTCGTAAGCATGATACAGACAAAAAATGCATCACAATCATTTCTTCTGCAAGTAAATTACTACTGTTATTTCTTTTCTGAAGAGACAACTTGTATAAAATTTACGTCTGCATACTTTACTTCTCTCTGATCACACAGAGAAACATACACATGCGCACACGCACGCACATATAGATGACACATATATTGCATCTCTACTTGCAGATTTTCGTCGCTGGTCAACATCTCGGACGCCGAACAAAAAGAGGTTAAAGTGACAAAAGGATAAGAAGATTTTACTCGCACTTTATTAACGGTGTAAGCAATGGATACTGAACCACTTAATACATTAACATTCCTTTAATTGATATACTGCGTATATTCTTTAAAATAAAAAGATGGTTTGGAATGCAGCAGTGCGTGATCCAGCATGACCTATCGTCTCAACAATATTTTCGAGTTGTTTGGATGCATTTATTTTTTTTTCAAACGCAGTCAGCAAGTTGGCGTTATTGTAAGTTTGTAGATGTGATTAAAATAAAACTTCGCTAAATAGGCTCCTCTGTAACCCTTGCTCCTCTGTAACATGTTGAACTTTAAGACCGGAAACACATCTATTGTCCCAAACAAGTCAGTTATAATGCTTAGCAGACCTTCATATACTCGCTTCTTCTCTGAAATGGCCAAAACGTGCAGATTAATAGTGTCCGGTTTAGAAAAATTTACTGTCATCATTTTTCATCAAATTTAGAACTTCCTTGGACTGTAAACATAAATAATTATGTTTCGTTCCTATTGTTTCTGATTTTAAAAAAAGTCACATGTCTTTTTATTAACCACAAAGTATGTTATACTTGAACACACACTAAGAATTATTGTGTTTCAAAAATTACTTCACACATTTTCATGTCAGAATCGTACCTTATAGTAATTCTGTATAATTTGTATTGTATTTTTCATAGGTAAACCTGCGTTACAAAGAAATAGAAGACCCTAGTATATCAATCAGCAGTGTCACTCTTCGTCAATTTGTGATTTTCCAGGTAAGATATTGTGTGGATTCGAAAGTCCTACACGTCCTTCAATGTGTGTTTTAATCGTGAACATATGATTTAAAATCCAAATCCTTCATTACAACAATTATAATATTCTGATTTACAGTCTGAGTTGGAAGGTGGTGATGATTACAGTTTCTTTAAGTAGGCGAAGAGTCTTTAAAGTTGTAGTTTTGATATAATCGATCCTTCAGATAATCTAGAACCAAGTCTATAGCATACAGGAATTCCTCTATTCTGCAAAGGAAAATATGATGCTTGTCCCGAACTATAAATACATGTACACGATTCATTACAATTGATAATTCTTAAATAATCCTCATATATTTCTGCGTCAATGCTAGAATATTACATGACATCAAAGGAAACCAGTATTGTGTTGGTGTTTAAAGAGCCAAGCCTGTGTTACAAAATTTAAAAACGCAATAATTTATTTTATCAATAAAGTTTAAGTGAATACAACTTTTCATTGTTCAAAAGAGAGGTCGGGGAAAAACGCCGACATTGTGGAATAATTCTACAAGACAAAGTTTAGACTTCTGGTAGCTCCTCTTGGTTGATTTTGAAAAGCATTCTGGACATTTATTTCAAAAGTTTTTAACCTTTTAATTTTGGTAGTTCAACTATGTTATGATGGTATAATGATATACAAGAGTGTGTTATAATGAATGTACATATCCCCATTGTTTAATATTTATCATCAATGTAGACACATGGACCCGCTGTCTCCTTATATTTGTCTACTGTCTGCTGTCATATTAGCAATAATGATTAAGCATAATAGTAGTATTAGGGTTATAGAAGTACATGGCATAGACGTTCTCGTTTCACAGTATGCTGATAATACGGCAATTTTTTAAACGGTTCATGCCAGTCTTTACATGTATAAACGTTATGTGATCATATCTCTGTTGTCTTGACGTTTATAAGATATGCAAATATGTACACATATTGCGGATTTAAATCTAAGAGAATAATATGCAATTTTGGGGTGTACTGAGTCAAGAAAAGCATAATTTATATTCCATACAATATTATTAACAACAAACAAGTTTCGATACAAAAAAGATGTATGAGAAAAAGTCACCATTTTAGAATCATATAGAAGATATCTTAAAATACAATATGGGATTAGAAATGACATTGCCTTACAATATGGCAATTTACAAGATTTTCTTTCTTCAATTGAATCATACCAAAACCGTCTTGAAACATAGACATTGCATATTTTGCCGATTCTGTGCCACTTCAAAATTATTTAAATAGCAAGACCCTACCCAACACACACACACACACACACACACACACACACACACACACACACACACACACACACACATACACACACACACGTTGAAAAGTACTTCTCTCACTGTCCTTAACCTATTCTTCACCATTTTGGTTTTGAAAACGCTAAGTCATTTGTGCCAGCTAAAACGGGTTATTTCAAAACTTTACGAGATTAATGATTTCTGGTAGTCCTGTAAACTTCACATCCTGAAATACCAGAAGCCTCTATATTCCAGTAGTCCAAACAATTAATGAAAGGAACCTAAATAATCAACAATAAACATTAATAATGGAGTTAGATTTTTTACCAAATGTTTCAACCATCAGGAAAGTGGTTATTTCACTATTTAAGAGACTAATGGTTTCTGGTATTCCTGAAAACATTGAGCCTTGAAGATGCCAGAAACGACTATAATCCAGTAATCCAAATAAATAGTCACCTAATTAATCAACATCATGATAGAGTTGCAGGTTTACCACAATTTAAAGAAATCAGTAATCCTTGGTATTTCTGAAAACTACGAGCGCAGCGAGAACTGGAAGCTGACTATAATTCATAATTCAAATAAACTATGCACCAGTGAAGTTTGTCCATTGTCAAAGCGAACAAAGTTAAACATTCAGACAAGCATCCATAAATGAATTTTAAATTTGTGGAATAAATTAAAAAGACGGTTGCAGTTCTAGTTGTTAAAATTAATCTATTTAAATAGTGAACTTCAGTTTTGAAAAAAATAGCCGTGCACGTCATCCTTCTCATACAACTCTATGTAAAGTTCCAGTTAATAAATAAATAGTAGATGACATAAAAAGATAAAGATATATTACACATAAAATATGTAGTTTACGTACAAACCGCTAAATATTTGTGATAATTACCCGTTTAGAATGTTGTAATAATAATTCAGTAAACAGATATAGATCAAAGTGTGATGTGAAATTGTTAGGAATGAATTAAGCTCAAAT
This sequence comes from Margaritifera margaritifera, assembly GCA_029931535.1. Taxonomy (NCBI): domain Eukaryota; kingdom Metazoa; phylum Mollusca; class Bivalvia; order Unionida; family Margaritiferidae; genus Margaritifera; species Margaritifera margaritifera. The sequence goes on from JAQPZY010000418.1 coordinate 98,511, forward strand.
ACATATTTACAATTATTTTTAACGTTGTAAAAACTGGTTTAATTTGTATTTTCAATTGATCAATCCTTTTTGTTATTGTTTCTCAACCTTTAACCAAAATTTCAAATAAAAAACAATTAATGTCGTAACAAGCAAACTTATATCACCTAGGAAAGAGATAATATTTTCATCTGAAATTAAAAGCTAACTTATTATTTCACCAATTACGCTAGACAATGCTGCGTCTGCATTTTTTAGCTAGTGAAGCAAATAGTTTGCAGATTAATTTAATCTTTGTTTAATTTTATCATTCAAGGAACTGTCACGACCAGTAGGCTGTTTTCTTTTGCCACCTATTGTTAAACCTTTTACAAAATCTGTTATAGTTCGATCTAGAGTTGCTGCTATCGTTTAATAGCTATACAAATTCTAGCAATTGTTAGCACAATTTTATTTAAATTTCTGTTTTAACCTTTCACTTAATGGGAACTTATCTCGAGTTTGTGAATCGATTTAATTAATACTGTGACAAAAAAGTTATTTTATATTTCTCTATTTTATGTCCAAGTAATTCTGCCCTATTACTTTCAGTAACTTTGAAAACATTTCTTAATGGATCTCTCATTTCTTAATCTTTGACACTATCGATATCCTTTTTTATTTTCCTTACCTGCTGATCATACATTTCCAGTTTTATTTGCAGCAATATTATTCTTAAATTTACAACATCAGTAGCAGTTATATAACCTCTTAATTCACTTTCTTCCTGAGGAGCCAATAAACTGTTAGCATATCCTTCTTTGAAATAACATTTGTTCTAAAGCTTTTTGTTATATAATACATATTATTCCTATCAAGTTTCCATTATAATTTTCATTATTAATTTCATAGATTATTTTTCTTACATCATTTACAAATTTTTCTACTGGATTTGTCTTACTTGGCATTGCTAATATTTGCCTATGCTGTATTTTGGTGTATCTATTTCAAATGTTGTCATCTCTAAATAATCTTTGTTCACATCACTGGATGATATTCGTTTATTTCCTTCTTGTATGCACTGTAAAGACTTGAAAATCAACTCCATATGTTATGTTGCCATATAACCAATTGAATTATTTTCTTTAATTATTTCTTTTTTAGAAATGTGAATTAGATTATTCCTTTTACAATATTTTATCAACTTTTTTACATCGCGACTAAAATTTGCTTATCGTTGTGCATAACTACCACGTCTGAGCATAACATCTTTATAAAGTTAAATAACATCAGCAATTGTTCTTGTTACTAACTGTTTAGAATCTAATACTATATGTTGAGTAGTTGTTCTAGTTCTTGAAATTCATAATTAGTTACATTAAGAGTATCAGAATCCTCCATTATTGACCAAAAACAAATTTAATTTGGTTTTCGTACTAGATGAACAGTTTTTCTAACCAATGAAAAGAGAGTATTTAGATAAGAATTAAATGTTAACATAACAAATTAATTTTTCATCAAACTGCGTGAGGTGCTAAATAAACAACAATATAAAATCAAATCGTGTCCAGGGCTAAAAGATATACAATTATAAATCGAATAAACGTGCACATGTTTCTTATTACATCAATATTCCTACTACATAACATTTAGGAATTATATAGGATCATTCAAGAATCGACCAGCTTCAAAAGGTAATTTGTTATTAAAGCACCTGAATTTAGACAGCGTTATATGATCTTCTCTAGCCAGTTATTTTAATAAGTAATTTTTGATTGTAAACTTATCTTTTATTATAGTGTAGGTTATACCATTAGAAGAATTCTGAATGTTTGCATTCCAGTGTTGCAGATATTCACATTTGGGAACATCTCCAGTTTTTTTAAAAACTGTTTATGCAATACAAACAATCACATTGCCATATGTCATATAGTCCTATTTCAGAAGATAAAATGGATTTAATGGACCGCTGACCAATCTAATCATCCTACTGGGTGTGAATGTTCACCTAATTGCATTGTTGTTTCTACATGTGCAGGGTCTGTCAGGAGGCTCAGTAAATCAATTGTGTGGTTTATATTATACAACAGGATTGGTCAATTAGTCTGAAAGGACCCTAAGTAGGTTACTTGTGCAGCTTATACTACAGAACAGGGTTTGTCAAGCACGTTGACAGGAGGCTTAGTGGTCACTTCTACGGCTTATACTATATCATAGGGTTGGTGAAGCTGTCTGTCAGAAGCCTCAGTAGATCACTTCTGCAGTTTATACTATATATATTAGTCTGTCAGGAACCTTAGTAGGTCACTTCTGTAGCTTATACTATATCACAGGGTTGGTGAAGCGGTCTGTCAGGAGCCTCAGTAGATCATTTATGCAGCTTATACTACATAACAGGGCTTGTCAAGTAGTCTGCCAGGGACCTCAGTGTATCAGGGTTTTCAGTAGGTCACTTCTGCGGATTATACTATATCAAAAGTTTGGTCAAGCTATCTGTCAGGAGCATCAGTAGATCAATGCTGTGGTTTATATTGTATCACAAGGTCTGTGAAGTGGTCTGTCAGGAGCCTCAATAGATCACTTCTGCGGTTTCGGCTATACTATATCACATGGTCTGTCAAGCCGTAGGTACGGGGCCTCAGAGGGTCACTTCTGCGGCTTATACGATGTCAAAGGGTTGGTCAAGCGATATGACAGGAGCCTCGGTCTGTCAGGAGCTTCTATAGGTAACTTCTGCGGATTATCACTGAGTAGATCTATCAGTCTCTCAGGAGCTTCAGTAGGTCACTTCTGCAGCTCGTACTACCTGTCAAGCGGTCTGTCAGTAGCTTTAGTATGACACTTCTGCAGATTATACTATGTAACAGGGTCTGTCAGGAGCTTCTTTCTGTCAGGGACTTTAGTAGGTGTGTTACGGAATTATATATATATATATATATATATATATATATATATATATATATATATATTTCCTTTTAATAATGGTATAGTTTCTTAGTTTATGATCTCTGTTCTTGGTCTAAACAGCTGTCGTCTTATGAGTATACATACGGTAGCCTCGATCAATATTTCACCTATCTGCTTGTAGCTTTAGTCATGTGACGTATTTTCCGCGCGCAATGCTAAACTTTCGACCCAGTTCTTGTAATTTTAGGAGTAAACATTATATTGACTAGGAATTATAGTTTAAGGTCACATTCGAAGAATGAATCAATGCAGTGTTTACTATTTAAAACACTGGTACTCGAGCATTTAGCAGAATCACGCATAACCTAATTCCTGATTGGTTCGGAGAGAGTTGCATTATTTTGAAATACCCTGTTTATTGAGGACGTAGTATGGGTTTTTATTTCGATTCTGTGCATTAATGTTATATATATATATATATATATATATATATATATATATATATATATATATATATATATATATTTATATATATATATATACATATATATATGTATATATATATATAAGAAATAATCCTGTGTTTAAATATTCTTTGTGGTTACATTTGAATAGAGAGGATATAACGAAATTGGTTCAGTTTGTGTGTGGGATATTCTTAATTGGAGATTTATGTATTTATCTATTATTAATACAGTACATTTAAGATTCATTACTGTCTTTAATCTGAATTATTATACAGTTCTGTGGAATTATCCGAAACATTTCTAAAACTTGTGAGATTCCAGATTCACAAGGATTATTTGGATATAGCTTAATCGTACCAACATATTAGCACAGTGAAGGCTATTTCATTCGGAATACTACATTCGGAATATTTGGATTAACTTCCGGAACAGTGCACTTTAAAACAATTTAGGACTTTTAAAGATATTCTACACTGTAAGTTATTTTTATATATTTCACTTTCATTGTTTGTTGAAATATTTTAATATTTTTAGGAAATTAAAGATTTGTATTTTAAATCTTGAAAGCTTGTTTGAGTCTTTTCTTTTGTTACATGTGACTTCTGCGACTTATGCTATATGACTGCGTCGGTCAAGCGGTCTCAGGGTTTCCAGCGGTCACTTCAGCTTCTTATACAATATATCATATACAATTTAAAGTCTTTATAACTTCAACATATCTCAGTCAATTTACATGAACATTTCACAACTTATGTCATAGTTCTCTAGTTCTCAACATTATGTTTTGTCACCAAAAGAAAAAAAAAAAATAAAAAAAAAAAATAAAACAACAACCTATTGTATGAAAATATCTAGTATAACAAGGGGATTGAGGATTAAGAATTTTCCTCCAATCCGTGAGGTCAGTTGATTATTTAACTTTCGGTATCCTTACGTGGATCGTATAGTGCTTGGGATACTGGAAAACACAGAGGAAACCACCGACGTTGGAGGGGAGGCTACTAATAGTTGCGGATGTGGAAATCAGGAATTAAACACAGGCCACCATAAGTGCTAAGCGAATGAATGCAAATGCGGGAGACAAATAGGGTGCCAGGAATCGACTTACTTGTGTCCAAGTTCGTGTGTTGCTGTGCCCACCGTCTGAAAATAATCACCTACCTCTACGACCGAAGTTCTGATACCGAGTGCTCACATACCCTTGCTACATAGCTAAGACCTGAAAGGAAAAAATAGAAAACCAGATATCATAATGACATTCTTAAAGGCTAACGTTTAAAACATATAGTTGCACTGACTGAGATGGGTGCATGGGTAGAATATACTGATTAAAAAGACTTAAGTTATAGGAATTTACCTAATTCATATCAAAGAAAGCTCTTTCTTTATAAATTTCACTCAGTACTTCGCAATTGCAGATTATATAAGTGACCAACCATTTCATTTTCTCTTGAACGGGTGGCGATGGGACTGGGATTTTATTCTGAAACGGAATATATTTTTACTTTACCTCAATTATTTTTTCCAAACTAATATAATTGGTATAACAGGTTCTTTTAATCCAATAAATCAGAGCAAGATTATTTTTTCAAGCTTTATGAGGGCCGGATATTTTTTCAAGCAAATCCCAGGCTCGCCACATACACCATGCCCGAACATTATATAGTCAATCCCTAAACGCGCTAAACGTAAAGCTAATTACGTCGACATAAACAGGTATACTAAGATAATATAGTGACTACACCCAATGACAATAGCGATATTTTGTTGTCCCGAGTGTGTGTGACTATAGAACTGGATTTAATGACTATTGCATGACGCGATAAATGAATGGACCAGTCAATAAATTCTGTTCCAAAGTCACAAACGGGACGGCAACAGAAATGTCGCGGTTGCCAAGGGTGTTGTCACTGATTGTATTAGTATATCGAATTCATCCAGATAAAATAAAGTGAAGAAAAATATCACAATACTGAAGTAGAACGAATTGACCCTGTTGACATGTTTGTTTAACTTGACACCCGTTAACGCGATGTCATCTTTGGGGGTATTAGTTTATCACGCGAGGGAACAAGTACTTCTCGCGCTAGGAATATTTCACTGGCGAGAAACTAGTAGAATTTAACTTTAAATCACATGACATCAATTCTCTTATTTTGTTGGATCACTTACAAGATATACTAATATGCATACTACGACTACACCCTGTGGCAATATCTATATTTGTTGCCCCGAGCTGTGTGAATATAGAAGCAGATTTTAGTCACTTGTGCCTAGCGCAATTGCCGAAGAAACTAATCGAAGAAATACAGTTCCACAGCCACGAGCTCGAGGGAGAACAAATATCGCTGTTGCATGAGGGTGTTGTCACTCTATATTGTAGTATACCGGATTCAGTTAGGTAAAATAAAGTGACACTAAATTTTACATCACTGAAGTAGAACAAATTGATCTTATAACATGTTTAACTATACTCGCTGTTGTTACATCATCACTGATGGCACAAGTTTTTCACGTGAAGGCACTAATTATTCACTCGAGGGTACGAGTTCCCGCGATGGAAATAGTTTGTTAGCATTGCATTGTCAGGAACGTAGATGAATTTTATTATAAATCTGATGGTATCAATTTTCTTCATTCATTTGGTCGGATTATATGAAGTGTAGTTATATGGGGAATATATAGTAATACACTATAAATCATAACGCCATGAATTCACAAAGTCGACACACTGACACCCAAGGGGATGATGACCACCTTCTCGACAAGGGCGACAGCAAGTTCTCTGATCCTCCCAGTATGACGCTGATGTTTTGCTGGCGTCCTAATCCTTCCCACTTGTGCTCTATCGGATTAACTCTAATGATCCATGACATCTATACCTTATTTACGCCAAAAGAGTCAATCCATGACATCTATATCTTATTTACGTCAAAGTGGCAATTCATGACATCTATACCTTATTTACGTCAAAAAGGCAATCCATGACATCTACACCTTATTTACGTCAAAAAGGCAATTCATTACATCTATATCTTATTTACGTCAAAAAGGTTAATGTTGACCTTGCTGTCCGTGGACGGGAGTTGTTGAAATTTCAATTCCCGTCGAATTCCTCGTGCTTGCAGGAAGAAAACAAATTCCGAAATCAACCCATGGTTGATATATCGATGCTATGTAAAATTTCCATCGACAACAATTAGCTTGGAAAGAAAACTGTAGTTTATGGCTTCCCAAAGCATGACGCTTCAAGCACAAAAACAATTACGTTCAACTACTTAGTAATATAAGAAGCTTTTGCCTCTTTTTCTTTTGACTGGAATCCTTCCATCAGGAAAACTAGGTTAGAAACCCTGGCTCATCACTTAAAACGACAATTCTCCACATTTTCGGTGTTGCATGAAGTTTCTGTGTTGTTCAACGTTGAAGCTGCATTCGATGATGACAAGTAAGAATGATGAACACCAGCCATTCATGTGGAGTTGAGCATCTTTTTCCGTAATGTGTTAACACAATCACTGGGCTATTAGAATACCTCTCACACCTACGACGGTGTATGCAGTTGATACGGCTGACACAAAACAATAACGAGCATGACATTGACGTACTACATTGCCGTGACATCATATTGTAACTCTGGAGAAACCCGATACAGGGCAGTGGAACATTTTCTGTCGTCCTAAAGCATCAGATAAGCCGCATTTTTAGATCGTACAGAGTGACAACATCAAGCCACGTCAAAATCCTTAAAACATATATTCAGAATTTATTATCTAAACCCTATTTTCTCAAAACTTCCAAGATGTTTTCATATGGGACATCAACAAATAGTTTCTTCATGCAGTTCACGGAAAATAAAAAGGAAAAACTATCCGGGTAATAAGACTACTGTTTGTTAAGTCCAATATGTTGTCACGTTTGCAAGGTTTAAAAAATACATAGTGAGGTGTGAGGTTCTACTACACACACACACTACACACACACACACACACACACACACACACACACACACACACACACACACTCACCCCCCCACACATACATATATATATATATATATATATATATATATATATATATATATTATACATCTATATTTATAATCCTGAACAATGGTCTTTGGAATCAGGCGGTTCTTTCATGCAGGATTTTGTTGAACATATTAAGCATCAAATACAGTATCAAATTTAATAATGAGTTTAGCAAGTGGTCTCTTCATGAATTACTGTATATCTTTGTGGAAAAAGTTAGATATAAAAAAGAACAAACAAAAATAACTTACAAATAATGACTATTATAACGTCTGAATGAATCTTCCTAGAGGCTGACAGGTGTAGTTGTAAACGAGCATTTAAACAGCAATGTCGATTTAATCAATAAGAGATCGCTTGCGTGATAGGAAAATAACTCTTTGAACCTTGAGCATCTAGTGTGATAATACGTGTTATACTCCCTGCAAAGGTTTACAACCAAGACATTTGGTAACGCCTTATGTGTACCATGTCTTTTTTTAATAAATACTAACTCCCAAAAGAGGAAATATATCCCTGGCATATATTAAACATTAGAAATTTGTATTAACTTTTATAGCACAATATTTGTTATGAGAGAGAGAGAGAGAGAGAGAGAGAGAGAGAGAGAGTACATACCGTCAACACAATTAATACTAGGAGAACCCAAGTACAAGTCATATCTAAAAATAAAAATAATCGCTCTGTGTACTTGTACAATATGCTTTTTATACAGACTGGCAGATATATGTATTCCCCAATTACAGACGAGACCCTAGCATCCATATCGAAGTATTACAGACTGACATTGCAGCAACTTATTAAAAAAAAACAGGTGAAAACGTAAACATTTTCCATTATACAAGGAAGAAATTGTCAACAAAAAAGCCTGTCACAAATCCAATCCAAACCCAAGCGAACCAATCTATTAAATGGAGGAGGTGGAAGGAACTCAGTCATATACATGTATGATGTCCGCTTCAATTACAGCACATTAAAAATTGATCCGTGATTATCAATATCAGGAATATGAGGATTATTATGTGAATGACTGTGTGGAGTGTAGAATATGAAGACTATTGTCAGACTGACTAAGTGGATTTTAGAATATGAGGAGTATTGTTTGACTGACTGTGTGGAGTGTAGAATATGAAGACTATTGTGTGAATGACTGTGGATTTTAGAATAGGAGGGTAATTATGTGACTGACTGTGGATTTTATAATATGAGGATTATTATGTGACTCACTGTGTGGAGTGTAGAATCTGAAGAATATTTTTGACTGACTAAGTGGATTTTAGAAAATGAGGATTATTGTGTTACTGTGTGGATATTAGATTATGACAATTATTGGGTCACTGACTTTGTGGAGTGTAGACTATGATAACTATTGTGTGACTGGCTGTGCGCAGTTTAGAATATGTCGACTATTGTGTGACTGACTGTGTGGATTTTAAAATATGAGGATTATTGTGTGACTGGTTGTGTTGATTATAGGTCAGGAGGATTTTTAGGTGACTGATTGTGTGGATTGTAGAATATGAAGACTATTATATGATTGACAGTGTGGATTTTACAATACGAGGATTATTGTGTGAATGACTGTGGAGTGTAGAATATGAAGACTATTTTGTGACTGACTGTGTTTATTTTAGAATATGAGGATTATTGTATGACTCTCTGTGTTGATTTTAGATCATGACGATTATTTTGCTACTGACTGTTCAGTGTAGAATATGATGACTATTGTATGACTGACTGTAGAGTTAAACATATAAGGATTATTATGTGACTGTCTGTGTCGATTTTAGAATATGATGATTATTCGGTGACTGACTGTGTGGAGTCTAGAATGTGAAGACTATTATGTGACTAATTGGAGTTTAAAATGTGAGGATTATTGGGTGACTAACTGTGGAGTGTAGAATATGAAGACTATTGTGTGATTAAGTGGATTTTAGAATATGATGTTTATTATGTGACGGACTGTGCGGAGTGCAGAATATAAAGAATATTGTGTGACTGACTGTGTGGAGTTTAGAATATAAGGAGTATTGTGTGACTGACTGTATGGATTTCAGAATATGAGAATTATTGCGCGAAAGACTGTATGAAGTCTTTAACATGAAAAATATTGTACGACTGACTGTGGTTTTAAGAATATGAAGATTATTGTGTAACTGGCTCTGTGGAGTTTAGAATATGAGTTTCATTGGGTGCCTGACTGCGTTTATTTTAGAAATGGCGATTTATGGGTAGACCCACTGTGTGGACTGTAGAATACGAATACAATTGTGTAACTCACTGTGTGGAGTTTAGAATATGAGGATTATAGGGTGACTGACTGTGTGGAGTTTAAAATATAAGGATTATTGTGTAACTCACTATGGATTTTAGAATATAAGGTTTATTGGTGTAACTGACTTTGTGGAGTTTAGTATATGAAGACTATTGTGTTACTGGCTGTGTGGATTTTAGAATATAAGGATTTTTGTGTAATTGTATGTGTGGAGTTTAGAATACGAGGATTATTGGGTGACTGACTGTGTGGATTGTAGAACATGAAGATTAGTGTCTGACCAACTGTGTGGATTTTAGAATATGAAGACTATTGTATGACTGACTGTGTAGATTTTAGATTATAAGGATTATTGTGTATCTGTCCGTGTGGATGTTTGAACATGAGGATTATTGGGTGACTGACTGGGTGGATTTTAGAATATGAGAATGGGTGTCTAGCTGTGTGGAGTGTGGAATATAAAGACTATTGTGTGACTGACTGTGTGGATTTTGCTACAGTTAGCAGTGAGTAATCGGTTATTGGTGCTGTCTCGAAAGTGAAAAATTAGACCCATGGCCCGTTGCTTTGTTTACAGATCGGTCCCACCAACATGCCGGATAACAAATGACAAGAGCTTAACTGTAAATTTGTCTAGGAAGATACATTTGATTAAAATAAAATTTACTTGGATTTGGACACAACGTAACGTTCATTACAGAAAAGCAAATGTCCAGAATATATTGGGGGAAATAATTCTGTGCTGTATCCATATGGACTAACGATCTTTTGGTTCCATGTTTAAGAAATAATGCTGATGAGTCAAGCTAACTCAAACAGAGAGCCAGTCTAGAAATCAGTCCCAAAATATACTCACGCCATATTGCAACAGACAAGAGTGATGGGCGAGTTACGTTAAGAGTTACATCAGTTGGCATAACCCTGACGTTGCAGATACAATGACTACACGTGAATGCGTTCAAATTACGCGCGGAATACATTCAAAACACACGGTGAAATGACTGCCAAACTTACGTTTGCCGTTTGTCTCTTCTAAACACGTGCGTTAAAACATTTCTAGACAGAATTAAATTTCAATGCAGAAAATGGCGAAAATGTTCTTTGCTGATCATGTAGTCAAAAACATATTCCGCGCGTAAATTGGTAATTTGGGCGTATTCCGCTCGTAATCATGGTATCCTCAACATGTATAGTTATACCAGGTATACATACCCTTACCTTGTAAAGAGCATTGCGTGGTCGAACTCTATTAGTGTACTGCATGAAAAAATGTCCCAGTCATGGATATCATCATGATACTACGTGATGTCAATACATTTTGTTCCGTTAATTGTAATCACTTTAGATTCCTTATGTGGAAAGTCAGCTTCCCGCTTCTAAGAAAAAAGGAAACAAAATGAAAAACGAACAGAAACTGCGGAATGTCAGTTTCCATCTAAAAGCAAAAAATGGAAACAATTGAAAAAACGATCTAATACTTTTATGGATTCAATTCATAATTTAGTATTATGATGCGCATGAGAATAGTGATATGGGTGAAGTGGAAGAACTTGCGTATTTTTGTTTCGAACTTATTTTCCATGTAAATGTGCAGCTATAGGACAGGAAACATCCTACAGGTTCATTATATACCGTGGTCGTAGATATAATGATACAACAACATTATCTGTTGAGCAAGTAAGTTATTCTTCATTACGTTTTCAGACAAATAGCTATTCAGGAAGGACTCTATCAGTATAGAAGTTATAAATATATCAGATATGCATAAAATGTATGCATCCATCTCATCATATTAAGACATTATATATATATATATATATATATATATATATATATATATATATATATATATATAAACATACCAAACCAGTTCATACTGTTTCCAAACAAGGTAAAGAAAGTTCAGATTAGTAACTCTCTCTCTCTCTCTCTCTCTCTCTTGTCAATTCTGGGCCACATCGTAAGTTTAGGAAAACATGACATTGCTCCCACAGAAAAAATAAAAATGATTAAAAGTCCACCTCTGGCTGTCTAAAGTCTACTATCAACCATTTATAATTTTCTGAAAAACGCTAGGCCACTAGTATCGGTCAAAACCAGTTATTTTACAAATTGAAGAGATTAGTGATTTCTGGCATTCCTGAAAACTTAGGACTCTGAACATACCAGAAGACAATTCAGTAGTCCAAACAAATAATGAAAGTCACCTAAATAATGTACAATAAACACCTGTGATAGAGTTAGATCGCTTTTTACCAAACGTTTAAACTAGCAGGACAATGGCTATTTCAGAGATTGAAGAGATTAGAGATTTATAGTATTCCGGAAAACTTCCGGCCTTGCAGATACCAGAAGCCCCTTATCAAAATCCATTATAGAGTTAGATGTTTACCACGTATTAAATAAAAGGCGTTTCTGAAATATTTCAGTGCAGCGAGAACCAGAGGCTCCTTATAATTCATAATTCAAATAACAATGCAATAATATAGTTTGTCAGATGTCTTAACGAATAAAGCACACGTTTTAGTCAAGCATCCAGCAAAATATTTTAAATTATAGGGAATAATTTCTACAGACAGAAGCAAGTGTACAAACACACTAGTGAGAGAGAGAGAGAGACATAGACAGAGAGGGACAGAGAGAGACACAGAGAGAGAATAAAAAAGAAAAAACAAAACGAATCCAAAATAAATTGTTTAAATGGTATGCAAATATGAAATATGTAACTCTTGTCTGCAGATTGTGATAAAATTAGTAATCCAGAGTAATTAATATCTGTTATTATTCTAACATTCAATATTTTATATCGTTTTCTTTAATCCTCTTAATCCCAAGGAAAGGTTTCATAGAAATATTAAATTGACATTCCATAATTACGTCTTAAATAGAGGTATTTTGAATCATCCAAATGTAACTACATTTTCTGTAAATTTTATTTCTACTTTAAAAGAATCATCGCCAAGGATTTACAGAAAGTTAAAATGTCGTATCAGATATAAAGTTAAAACAGCTCTGGAAGATTTTAAATATTTGTTTGAAATTTGCAAGATATACCATTTTCGTACCTTAAGATTTTAAAGAACTTGCTAAAAGAACTTGCTCGCGTTGTTCTCATTATTTTGGGAACTAATTTTCATGTTATTTTAGAAAAAACAAAACAAAACAAAATAAAAAAATAAAAAAATAACCCCCCCCAAAAAAAAAAACAAAAAAAAAAAACAAAAACAACATACAAACCTCCCACCCCAACTTTATTCTAATTCATCAGATTTTAAAACATGGAATTATGAATTTTTTAAATTTTTTATTGAGATGTTTATACTTTCTCACCCTAGAATTTGCTCACTTTTTCTTTTGCTTCAGTATTGCAACTCTAGACAATTCTTTTACACCATCTAAGATTGTATAAAAGCAACTATTAGTCTTTGATTTTACCAAAGTTGCTCTTTCACAGAAGTCAAAAATATCTTATTATTTTTATTATTATTATTATTATTATTATTATTATTATTATTATTATTATTATTATTATTATTAGGTCCAAACCTAGGTATTACCACATGCAAAGTGTCACGGAATTGTGTGTACGAAAATGTTTGTGCATTATATATCAATGAATGGGTTTCATAGCTGCATAAAGCGTTACCCGGGTGTGTATAGTTTTAGCCTTGGCGATTTCAAAATACTGATTTATGTTCATGCACGCACCAAGCGCCGGCATTGGGGAACCCGTTTTATCTTGAGTTTCTTTGGCAGTGAATGTGACCACGAGCACAGGACTTATAGTCAAAATATTCTCTGAATCGTCTAAATACAGATGAGTCTTCTCTGGAAACTGTCCACTTTACGGAAGCAATCTTTAGCTATATAGGTATGTGAAAATGACATGGAGCTTTTCGTGTTAATATATTCCACAGGGAGTTTGTAAGTTTTGAAAAATCCATTTTTTATAATATTCTCTATTATTTGGTGCTAAATCTTGCTCCAAATTGTCAATCATTGTTTCACCTCTTCTGGTGGCACCAGGGAATGAGTGTGATTATTTCCTTCATCAAAACAAAATACATTCTTACATTGATCGCAATTGGTCCTAATGTATTTGGAGTAGTGGTAATGCTGCTATGAATTGTTCTTGATTGTCTTCTCATTTTGTAATTAACTAATCCTGTTCTTGGCCTATCTCTTCTTGTAGGTTTTCTTTTTTTTATCCCTAGTATACTTTGTCTCTGGTTTAGGAATATCTTCTTAAAATTTCCGTTTGCTTAATTTTTCGTCTAATATTTGTTTCTTTAAAACTTCACGTCTACCTGTTTTATTTTCTTCATCGTATCAGTTCTCAAAGATTTTATTATATATATATATATATATATATATATATATATATATATATATATATAGAGAGAGAGAGAGAGAGAGAGAGAGAGAGAATAATTGTAAGTAATTTTAAATAAATATTTATGTATATTATATAATGATTTGTAATACAAAATTATGTGATATATGTTTTATTGAAGAAGTGCTTATGCAAGACCGTTACGACTAGGGTAATGTAAGAAAAGAAAAGACTCAGACAAGCTTTCATGATTTAAAACACAAATATTTAATTTCCTAAAATATAAAAATATTTCAATAAACAATCAAAGTGAAAGAATTTAAAATAACTTACAGTTTAGAATATCCTTAAAAGTCCTAAATTGTTCTAATGTTCACTGATCTGAAAGTTAATCCAAATTATTCTGAATGAAGAGTATTCCGAATGAAACCATCAAAGTGCTGACGTGCTAACAAGAATTAGTTATATTCAAGTGTTATTAACTCCAAGTAATCCTTGTGAATGTAGAACATCACACAAGTTCTAGAGATGTTTCCGATAATTCAAACGGAGCTGTATAATTCTTAAATATTTGTAGTTAATCCCAAAAATGAACTGTCGGGAAAATATTTCTGAAGTAGCAGTACTAAATCCGAAATGTACTGTATAATAATATCTCTAAAGCATAATATCACATACAAAGAATCAATTTCGTTAAAGACCTCTCAAGCTGACGAAACTATGTAGAATGACGAACGCTGCGATTACATCTTATTATATAGTTTCTGTACTGCGTCATTGAAACAAACAAATTTTTTATTCCGTCTCAAATCAACACCTTAATATTACGATCTTACTATCTAACTTCTGGTCAACAAATTAATCATTCCTGAATTGCGAAATCCAGGTCAGGTCAAGTGCAAAACCCAAGCGCTGACTCACGTGACATGACTAATGCTTCTAACGATAATATTGATTTTTCCATGACCAATGTACTGGATCACATTAAAATTACCGTATTTACTGTATATTTGCACTCTGCAAAACGACATCTATTAGACTATTATACAGAGGTCATAAACTAAAAAAACTATACCATTATTTAAAAGAAATGAAGCATAATCCCGTAACAAAGACAAATTGTTGTTTATTTTTGCTTGTGAAAGATGATTTTGGAAAAGTTAGAATTGATGATTTAGAAGGAAAATGTTGCAAAAAACCTTATACACAATTATTTGAGCGTAGTCAAGCATGCATAACTTGTGCATGCCATCATGGTCATAATCTTGCTAAAGAATTTATCAATTATTATGATAATTAAAACGTATGTTTAAAAAAGTGTTTATCATAGCAAATTACTAATTTATTATTTAATTATGAAACAAGTAATAAATATTACATTGATCATGCAACTAGAAACAATTTATTAAATATGTATTGTAAAGTTATTGAGCTTATCCAAAACGAATTTCCAAGAAAGAGAAATCTTAAGTCTGTTTACTTATTTCAAAAATTATACGATATCTTTAAATTTTATATTCGAACAAACGTTATTAACGCAAAAAGAGAGATACAACAATATGATGTAATAAAGAGTAAAATACAACGTAAACTTCATAACTCAAATATTGCTTCTCTTCGTGTACAACATGCACCTTGTTTGTGCAATTTATCATTATTATATTATATATTAAAAAAATGAACAAAATCTAAAAATCTGGCTCATCCAACAAACGCCCAACACTGTGCTATTACACATTTTGTGGATATTATTACTGCCACTTATCGCGAGAATAATGATAACTTTTCTTAAAAAGCTGGTGATACAGTGGAGTCGAATTTGATCTGGCTGTAAATAAGATGAACCCAAACTATATAGCTATTATTGATTTGACAAATACAAACTATGTTGGTGATAAAACTACTGATAATACAATTATGTTTATCATAAATCGTCATTCTTTAATACCCACAAATGTTCTGGAGGGAAAACCCACTTAATATCAAGATTAGAAGATACAAAAAACAGATATTGAAATGCAAATGGCAAAACTACCTATAGTACGAGGACATGTAGAAGTATATTCTAGAATACATTATTACATCGTACATACACAATAGAATATTTCATTTTGAAAATTAAGCGAAAACTATACACTGATATTAAACAAAAATGATGGTTGATATATTGTGATTATATTGGGCGTGATTTTAGTGTTTGGTAATTATATGAAGCTAAAGAGTAGATAGTGTTGTCTGAATCATCATTAATAAATAATAGATGGACTTCTTCTTTTTTACAATTATAATGGTGAAAGTGAGATTTTTGGCTCATTATCTCTATGTGCCTTTGCAAACTAATGTAACATAATATTATACATTTTATATAAAACAACAAGTAACATTACAGAATTACGTGATTATTTAATTTGTCAAAAACATTGAGTGTTATTCCTGTAATATCAATAGGTTTCACGGATAACACAGGTCTACAATTTTTTAGAAGTCGTCTGCTTCAGATATAAAATGTGCTAGTTATTAGGGATTTTGATGTGCTAAATTCAAATATGACAATTAAAACAACTGATTGGATATTTAAGTTTTTACATGTTACGTCTATGTATATTGTGCACATAGTAGAGTTTTAATCATAAATTATAAACCTAGGTCTTTTCATGTGTTTATGGTTGCTCAACATAATAATATTTAAAATGTCCTGTTTATGTAACACTTTAAAAAACAGCACAAGGGTTATATAAATAAAAAATATATTGAAACAAAAGTAACAAAAAAACTATTATGTATATATAAGTACATAGTTTAGTCCTTATTCAGTGTCAACTCGGCGCTGCTTGACTTGTCTCTTGTATTCATTAAATGGAGCATCTCTTGACACTGTCCAGCAATAGTCTGCAAGCATTGATGGGGTCCATTTGCCATGATAGCGTTTCTCCATTGTTGTAATGTCCTGGTCAAAAGGCTCGCCGTGCTCATCACTCACTGCTCCGCAGTTCGGTGGAACAAAATCTTCATGAGAGTGCAAAAATGTATCTTTAGTGACATGTTGCAACCAAGGCTTTTGTATGCCTTGAGGAGGTTTTCCACCAACTCTCTGTAGTTGTCCGCCTTGTTGTTTCCGGGAAAATTTGTTGCCACTAACTGGAAGGCATTCCATGCCGTCTGTTCCTTGCCACGCAGTGCGCGGTGAAATGTATCATCTCGAAGAAGTTCACGAATCTGAGGACCAACAAAGACACCTTCCTTTATCTTAGCTTTACTTAACCTTGGACATTTTCCACGGAGGTACTTGAAAGCTGCTTGTGTTTTGTCTATGGTCTTGACAAAGATCTTCATCAGACCCAGCTTGATGTGGAAGGGTCGTAACAAAATCTTCATTGATTCAACAAGTGGTGGATACAGGACACTTTTCATCCCAGGCTCCAATGACTGTCCGAGCGGCCAATCTATCTTGATGTAGTGGGAATCTGTCGCACGACTATCCCATTCGCAGAGTAAACAGCAGTACTTTGTGTATCCAGTCTGCAGACCAAGCAAGACAGCAAGAACCTTGAAATCGCCACAAAGCTGCCACTGATGATGGTCATAGTTTATGCACCTCAAAAGTTGTTTCATGTTTTCATAGGTTTCCTTCATATAGACTACATGACCAACTGGAATTGATGGCAAAACACTGCCATTATGCAGCAAAACAGCTTTAAGACTCGTCTTGATGAATCAATGAACTGTCTCCACTCATGTGGATCATGAACGATGTGGAGGGCTGCAATCACACCATCGATATTGTTGCAGGCTACAAGATCAGCTTCCATGAAGAAGAATGGGACAAGATCCTTTTGACGGTCACGGAACATGGAAACCCTAACATCACCTGTCAGGAGATTCCACTGCTGTAGTCTGGAGCCTAACAGCTCTGCCTTACTCTTGGGTAGTTCCAAAGTCCTGACAATATCATTCAGTTCACACTGTGTTATGAGGTGTGGTTCAGAGGAGGAGGATGGGAGAAAATATGGGTCATGTGACATTGATGGTTCAATAGTAGAAGTTTCATCCTCTTCCTCTTCCTCGTCTGAATCAAGTGAGAATGATTCTGGTGCACCAGGAACCGGCAGCCCTTCTCCGTTGGGTACTGGGCCTATAGCTGACGGAATGTTTGGATAATGCACAGCCCACTTTTTCTTCTTTGACACACCTTTCCAAACTGTAGTGACCCTGCAGAAGTAACAATAGCTGATATGATCTATTGGCTCTCTCCAAATCATTGGCAGCAAAATGCATAGATTTCCCTTTTCTGTTCAACCACTGGCGAAGATTTGTTGCACAAGTGTTGCAGCATATGTGTGGGGCCCACCTCTTGTCCTGATCTCAAGTTTTGCATCCAAAATAAAGGTGATAGGCTTTCTAAACCATAGTGGTTATACTGCGCTTTTGTGATGCAAAAGTCACTTCACCACAAACATAGCAGAAGTTATCTGCATTGTTCACACAAGTACGAGGCATCTCTGCTCACTTTGGCTAAACAGAAATGTGTCCCTTTGCAAAATCAAACACTGACAAATAAGAGAGCACGACACTGTATGATTTGTAAAGCTGGTATAGAGCAATTTATTCAGCAGAGTGATGTAGTTATGATTGGATCATACATGACTTATAGGAATAGCATGATGCAGTTCATATCATGTATGACGCAATACCAGCTTCAGATTGCATCATTCATTGTTTTGCCTAAAAAAGCAAGTACTGTCCAAACCCAGTCATAGATTTATTCATAGATCCAGTCTAAGATGTATTTTAGTCATTTCTGGTTTAAATTGAGATCCCTTCCCTTTATAACTCACTTATCGTCCGCTATTCCGATGTGTGAAATTGGAAAAGTTACGGAACTTCGGATTTGGATCGGATACGAAAACTTTCTTTATATTTTCCTCACTGATAACTCGTATCAAAACACATCAATGAACTGAATATATCTATCTCTGTATACTGATGTAAAATATTCACTAACCTTTACATGTGATGTATTTCAATCAACAATATATTCTTACTTAAATACACGGAAAATATTATATATTGTTAGTTTCTATATTTGTGCACAGGTTACATCTTAGTGACCTAATATATTATGTAATCCTGAGAGTATTGTTCTTTCATAACATGCATGGAACGGGCATATAGTGTTATCCTTGTTAGTCCGTCTGTATGTCTACCCATTCTTTATCTGTTAATCTCACCTTGGTTACATTTTGCATTACTTTAGGTCACCTTCTCAGGCACTCTTACTGATAAACTCGAGTCATCTAGTTTGATGGACCCAACTTGGTGATTCATTTATCGTCTCGCCAAACGTATGTAGCTTAACTAAGCGCTTAAGGATAATATCGAACTTAATAGGCATTTGTTCCAAAGAGGCCATGTTTATGCCAGAATATCTTATACCATACATTTTATTTCCAAAGACCAAATTGTTTAGGATGTTTTGCATCAATTGTTTCAGAATGGTCGAAAGATGCCAAACAGAGAGAAGGCAGCTTTGATTTGAACTAACGAAAAGGCATCCAATAAGTTATTTGCTACATATTGTTTTTTGTAGGGGATATCGCGACCTTACATACATACTTGCCATAAAGCACAAGTGAATATTTCCACGATTATTACTCCGAAAACTCTAATAAGAAAACAGTCTTGTTTTAAAGATTAAATATGGATGTACATGGCTGCGCTCTACGCGGAAACACACCTTTTCAAATAAAATACAAAATCCCTTTTCAAACGTACAATGCTTTATGATCATTTATTAAATTTTTCCACTCTTTACAGAACGTTCAGATTGGTTCAAGGCATATAGCGATTGAAAAATCAGAGGTATCAAGTTCGAATCCAGTCAGAGATATTTTTTATTTATTTATATTTCACCTATCAAACTGAGCCTTTAGTTCAAAACTTAGTCATCAATTGATTTTGGTATCTTGTTTTTGTTATCTGAACAATATCATACAAATACGTTGGTAATGAGTACAGCGGCCATTTTTGTCTGAAAATGTTATATATTTTCAGCCCTTTGAGACACTTGCAGGTGATACTGAACTGTTGTAAACAGAGTATGAATATAAGACACATGATTGTTCTAGGAAATTAGAAAAAAATTTTTTTTTATCATAACAAGTATTTATAACATTAGAAAATGGTTGTCTATTAGAAAATGACTTTTGCATTTTAAAAAGTCCTTATTTTATTCCAGAATCGTGACAAGCGCAAGAGTAACGAAATCAAGAAGTTGTTTTATTCTTTTCGATTTCGCAAATATTTTTCTAACAAACAAATTTGAGCTAATGCGCAATATTGTTTTAATAAAGTATTTATTAGTTTCAAAATAAAATAAATCCACGAAAAGGAGAAAAATAAATAAGAAAATGCTCCTAGATGATGCGAATACCAACATTTTTATAGAACAATGAAAGCAAAATTTGGAACAGATATTTCCAAAATGAAGTCTTTTACTGGTACCCTCATGAAAACAAATGTGCATGACAATATTTGTCAAGGTAAAACCTGGTACCTTTTAAAAAGATATTATCTCTAAATTATCGATAGGTAGATATATAGACAGATGTACGTATTTTTAGTATATTGTTGTATATATTTTGCATCTTGTATATGTTTTTCAAATAAGCCATGCATTAAACATTGTCAAGTCAATGGTGTTTCCTAGTATTTCTTTATCAACTCTGGAATTACTTCAGATGAAATTAGATACTATGCTGGACCTTTGTAATTTAAACTAGATTGGACTCTATCTGCATTGAATGATGGTTTTATGACATTCAGACATATTAATTTAAAAAAAACAAACAACAGAAGACAAGGAAGGAAACGCAGAACAAAGTGAATATCGAATAATGTTTACTGGTTGGTTTGTTGTTGATGCATCGACGTGTCGCTTCACTGGGTCAGGCCATATCACTAGCAGCATAGTTTGGAAGCGTGGGGATATGCAATCGAGTGATATTAACCTATTTCCAGCCTTTATTTAGCTGTGAAATATAATGATCGATTTAAAATTTGAACATGTACTAGATGTTTGCTGGTGTGAAATGCTGAATAATAGTTTCTGTGTTCCTGACAGTAGTTATCGACATTGGTTTCATATTGATATAATGCTAATTAAAGTTTATATTTTATTTTATAATGTATTCTTGAAAGACCGTTTGGAATTCAGAACATATATGCAGTGTTACGACTCTATGGTCTAGAAAAATGTAACAGAAAGAAAGTGAAACCAACAACTCAAGTAAAAATCAACAAGAAATTTATTTCTAGATAATTAAGATGAACAATCAAGAAGACATTTACGGTAATGTGTATTAAAATCCAAATAATCCAATAAGAATTAGTGTTCTAATCACAAGTCCTAAATATAGAATGTTCCGAATGCACAGCTGTATCATTGAATGTTATGATGTGTTACGACTCTATGGTCTAAGAAAAATGTAACAGAAAGAAAGTGAAACCAACAAATCAAGTAAAACATCAACAAGCAATTTATTACTAGATAATTAAATGAAAAATCAAAAAAGTCACTTACAGTAATGTGTTTTGAAATCCTAATAATCCAAAAAGAATGATTGTTCTAATCACAAGTCCTAAATATAGAATGTTCCGAATTCACGGCTGTGTCCTTGAATGTTATGATGTGCTAATGGTCTCCAAAGTCATGATGTACTAGTAATCTTTGATGTGCTGATGTCAAAATGAAGTATTCCAAAATATCTGAATAAGTTCAGTTAAATTCCAAAATCATTAATTCAAAATCCAAAATCCAAAAGTTTATGAGCACTGTTATAATCCAATGAATATTTAAAATAATTCCTCTCTTAGAATTTGTAATGAATTTTCACAACTGTAATAGCTCTTTACAAGACTGATGGTAATGTCAAAACTGAATAAATGTCCACCAAACATGGCATATATAAAGATTGGTCACATGACAGAATGTTCTAGAATATGAGTCATCTTAATGGAATTTTACTTGTAAACAAAAATTCAACCTTGACCTTCAAATTGAGAAAACATATTGATCAAAACAACCTAATTCAAGGACACTAGCTAAACATGTTTTTCCTGATAACATTAAGATTTAAGCAAATATTAAAGTGAAGAAACATTTATAATTTCCTAAAATATTTATAATATTATATAAACATCATACATAACAGATGTGCCAATGGTCTTCAAAGTCCTGATGTACTAATAGTCTTTAGTGTGCTGATGTCAAAATAAAGTACTCCTAAATATCTCTGAATAAGTTCACATAAATTCCAAAATCATCAATTAAAACTCCAAAATCCAAAAGTCTATGAGCACTGTTATAATCCAATGAATATTTAAATAATTAAGATGGTGTTTAACATTTCAGCAGATTTCCCAAGCAAGTGTTTATGATTATTATGTAATTAACTCCTGCAACTGCTTTAAGTCATGTTACGCTTGATTGTTTTATGGATATGGCTTTTTATACGGGAACCAGTCTTTATATAATATAGACAAGGACATAAACTAGTGTCCAAATTACCCAGTGTGCATAACAGACTTTACCTCTAAATTATTAGGATTTAATGGCGCAATATCTATTCAAACATCTACTGATTATGATGTGGTTTGCTAATACCTAAACATTTCTACATTTTTCTTAACCAGCTAAATAATTATAAAACGACTTAAATGTGAGCAAAGCGAGAAGGGAAAGCAAAAGGAGCAAGCTCACGAGTTTTTATACCCTTCTCAACACTATAGCTTTTACGAGTTACAAATATTTTTCGTTGTTACCCTATTTTATACTATGCTGATGGCGATTACAATGAACAACACAGAGGTACAAAAATAGATTAAATATCTGTAATAAAGATGAAGATAGAAAAATAATAGATTCTCATGGAATGTCAGTGACTTACGTATTTCATATTAAGTAGACAGTGATATCAACCCAACCAATTGCTGATATCATTAAGAATTTCAAGTGAAGAATGTTTGAACTTGGTTCACTAGTTTTGAACCTGAGAGCAAATAAACTTCACTACTTCAATCAATAAATAATGAATTAAACTTCAACGTCAACCGTATTACAAATTCAGGTGATCCTGAAAGACCAGCTAATGTGGGTAATCGTTGATTTGTACAAAGACGTATTGATAATCAACTACGTAGGTTTTAGAAGATACTAATTTTATGGATATAAAACATTGGAGAGAAAAAGTTGATAGTAAATTAAGAGCTGTGGATCGCGAAGAGATCAGCAAACTCGAGTAAGTTCTTACTAAAATAGACGAGCTATAAAAAGAATTTCATGATGTAAAGAAATATTTGAGATGCGTAGAAGTGATTTATGCAGAGATTTAATATCCTGTTTGAAATTATAAGAACATTACAAACTTTAAGAAAAGAAGTTTCTAGTGGAGTTCAAAATATTCGGCAAACTTTTTACAGCGTATTGAACGAAGGACAAAGTCTGAGATATATGCATTAAAAAGTGACATAGAATTAGTCAAGAAATGTCTAGAATTGAAATGTCTAGAATATTTGGTACTTAAGTGACATGGAATTGGTCAAGAAATGTCTAGAATTTTGTAGTACTTAAGCGACATGGAATTAGTCAAGAAACGTCTATAATCTTGTGGTACTTAAGTGACATGGAATTAGTAAGGAAAAGTCTAGAATCTTGTGGGACTTAAGTGATATGGAATTAGTCAAGAAACGTCTAGAATCTTGTGGTACTTAAGTGACATGGAATTAGTCAAGAAATGTATAGAATCTTGTAGTACTTACGTGACATGGAATTAGTAAAGAAATGTCTAGAATAGTATAGTACTTTACAAATCACAGTTAGGGCAATTAAAGAAATAATTTGATGAAAGAATACTAATACACCAGAGAATACATTTATCAGATATTAGAAACGAAGTCAATGATTTTAAAGTGCAGTACTATAATTCGAAGAAAGATTACTGTTATCACTAATCTTGTATCTCAGTTGCAAAAGAAAAATGAATACTTTAACAGAAATACCCAAAAAGATAGATGACAACAAAAACAAAATATAGAAAGTATAATAGGATATATGAGAACATCTACGATTTGTCTCTTACAGATTTAAGCAAAAACATTAAAATTATAAATGATCAGACTTTACCAAGGTAACCAAAATAAAATTTCGGCTGGAATAGAAAAATAAAAAGCAGACAACAGAATATATTGGTTGAGAACTCGTTAATAATATCGGTGCAATACTAGGAAATAGCAATGAATTAGATAAAATAGTGAAACGAATAAGAAATGACACTAAAACAGTTTACAGCTGAAGTAGATAAAAAAAACAAATACTTGAGCATCAAGTGAAAAAATTTATAAAGATAAGTCAGAGTTAGATGATAAAATAGACGCAGATGCTAGTTTTAGCAGTAAAGTGATAAAATAAAAGATATCAGATATTGAGGGTCAAATAGGCGCAGAAATTATAACTGACATTTACGCAGAAATGGAAATAAGGCGTTCAGCGAATAATATACTAATTAATAAACTTACATAAATTGTAAATGCATTTCATAATAACTAGAACTTGTTCAAGAACCAATACTTGGCTGATTAATATTTTATGAAAGAGATCATATCTTGCTGTTGTAAACTTTAGAATACATAAAACAAACGTTACAACTGTTGCATATGCTAGATAAAAATGTAAGGGTCAAGATGAAACTCCCGTAATAACAAACCAATTTTTTTTTTAAATTGTTGCTTTTGTGTTTGTTTTTTGTTTTTCATTTTTTATTTTGTTTGTTTGTTTTGTGTTTTAGTTGTTCTGAAGTTTTTTGTTTGTTTGTTATGTTTTTGTTTTGTTTTTGTTGTTTGTTTTGTTTTGTTGCTTGTTTTCTTTTCTTTGTTTTGATTTCGTTTTGTTTTTTTTGTTTTTTTTTTTTGTTTTTGTTTTAAAACAAATTCTGGTTATACAATGCCACAAAAAATAAACCAACCTTGCTTATGCACTTTTCTATTCTCCATCAGGTTTCATTGAATACAAATTATATACAAAATTCGATGTTCAGTTTCATATCATTCAAATAAAGATATATATATTTCTTTGTTTTTCAAACTTGATCACTTGAACATCGAATCACAAACCGATAGTAATTTATATGTTATATGTTGGTGATAAAGTGCTTCTTACAATTTGGATCTCAAAGGAGAACCTGAAGATACAGTCTGGAAATTAAACGTCACAGAGTTTTATATGCTTTATAAACATATTATCTTGAAGAAGGTAATATATTTATTTTTACATTCAAAGAGTTGATTAAAGTACAAAAACATGTACATTTTTATTTGATATAGAATATATATTCAAAATATGTTACCATTAAATAGAGTGTGAGCGAAAGCGAAAAAGTTATATGTTTTGATAGAAGCATTGGCTTTAGCTGGTGGAGCGATTGCAAATGGATTAACAATTGGAGGAAGCAATTCTTTTTTCTTTCAATATTTTACTCAGTTCGTGCAAATGATAAAAGAATGAGATTTGGTACGTAACAAGGATTTCAAAAGATAAGTAAATCAATTTATTTAGAACATATCAATATGACTCCATTATATGAATTAAAGACTTAGTGAACAAGGTTTGGTTGCTCAGAATTTAAATAATTTAAATGATGGTTTGTTTTTCTTCAACTCGCCATGTCGGTCTTCTAGACAAATCAAAGGAAAATAACTTTAATCATTTTGATCAGCCTTCAAATCAACATATGACGTATGAGTACATATCTTTGCTTCTATAATAGCTGTAAGTGTTTTTGTGAGCTATACATTTTTTTGCAATTTAGGTATCTGTATTTTAAGTGAAAATAAAGCGAGTAAATTCTGAACAAGTTCTAGATCTTCAAGAGAACATTTTTCTGACAGAATGCTCAAAATTTCTCACTAAATGAATAGAGAACAGGTTTCTAACTAAATAAGTCTACATTTTGGAATTATATAACTCCCAACATACAGAGAAAATACCAAAAGGTGTTTAACAAGGTGTTAAATATTAATCCAACGCATCACTGAATTACATACAATCATAGCAGTATTAAACCAAACAACATTTCTGTAACAGGATGAAACAGGGTGGGATTGGATTTAGCGAAAACACTTAATACAGTCACGTAGATGAGATGGGTTTTTCATGCAAATCAATGATGAATGAATCTGACACCCTTCTCATGCGCACAAAGTTCAACAACGGATATAACAAAATAGTATCGTTGCTCAGTGGATGCGACCAAAGCGTGGACTTTCAACAAATAATCGCAGCTGACTTCGTATGTCAACCCATATGATCAATATGTAGAACTAATCAACAGATACGACTGACACATGGATCTATCGACATATATGATCAATGTATAGAATTATCAACAAATGTGATCGACATATGGAATTATCAACAACTATGATCAATGTATCGTTCATCAATAAAAAAGATGATTCTTTTAATGTAGAAATAAAATTTACCGAAAATATAGTTAGATTTGTATGATTCAGAAACATTTTTGAAATACCTCTATTTAAGACGGATTTAAGGAATGACAATTTGATATTTCTATGAAACCTTTTCCTGGAGATTAAGAGGATTAAAGAAAACGATATAAACTATTGAATGTTAGAATAATAACAAATATTAATTACTCTGGATTACTAATTTTATCACAATCTGCAGTTAATAGTTACACGATTCATATTTGTATACCATTTAAAAAATACTTTTTCCCTTTTTTCTTTTATTAATTCTCTCTCTCTCTCTCTCTCTCTCTCTCTCTCTCTCTCTCTCTCTCTCTCTCTATCTATCTAACTAGAACTAATGTGTTTGTGCACTTGTTTCTATCTGTAGAAATTATTCCCCATAATTTAAAATGTTGGGACCTTTGGTTCTCGCTGCACTGAACGGTTTCAGAAACGCCAGGAATTACCGATTTATTTAATATGTGGTAAACATCTAACTTTATAATGGGTATTGATACCTTAGGTGAATTTCATTATTTGTTTGGATTACTGGATGATAGGGGGGCTTCTGGTATTTGTAAGTCCGTAGTTTTCCGGAATACTATAAATCTCTAATCTCTTCAATTTTTGAAATAGCCATTTTCCAGCTAGTTTAAACTTTTGGTAAAAATCGATCCAACACTATCACTGATGTTTATTGTACATTATTTAGGTGGCTTTCATTATTTGTTTAGATTACTGGATTGTCTTCTGGTATGTTCAGAGTCCAAGTTTTCAAGAATGGCAGAAATCACTAATCTCTTCGATTTTTAAAATAACTGGTTTTGACAAGTAATAGTGACCTAGCGTTTTTCAAAAAATTATAAATGGTGGATAGTATACTTTAGACAGCTCGAGGGGGACTTTTTTTGTGGGAGCAAGGACATGTTTTCTAAAGCTTACGATGTGGCCAGAATCGACGAGAGAGAGAGAGAGAGAGAGAGAGAGAGAGAGAGAGAGAGTTGTTAACTCTGAACTTTCTTTTTTTTTACTTATAACTTAATCAGTCAATAAAAAATTCTCATATTCTACACTCCACACAGTCAGTCAATAAAAAATTCTCATGTTCTAAAATCCACACAGTGAGTCACACAATAGTCTTCATATTCTAAAATCCACACTGTCAGTCACCCAAAAATTCTCATATTCTAAAGTCCACAGGTCAGTCACACAATAGTCTTCATATTCTACTCTCCATACAGTCAGTCACCCAAAAATTCTCATATTGTAAAATCCACACAGTCAGTCACACTATAGTCTTCATATTCTACACTCCACAGTCATTCACCCAATAACAAATGTTCTAAACTCCACACAGACAGTTACACAATAATCCTCATATTCTAAAAGCCACAGATTCGGTCACATAATAATTTTATATTCTATACCCCAGTCAGTCACACAATAACCCTCATGTTCTAAAATCCACACAGACAGTAACACAATAATCCTCATATTCTAAAATCCACACATTCGGTCACATATAAATTTTCATATTCAACACTCCACATTCAGTCACACAATAACCCTCATGTTCTCATATCCACACAGACAGTCACACAATAATTCTCATATTCTAAAGAATAAACAATTTCGCTTTAAATCAAGAATACTTACATTCAAACCAAGGAAAACTATTCTAAAAATAGATACGAACTACTTCCGTGGGTACGAATTAAGTAATAATTGTGTTCTGAGTTCACATTCGTCGGCAGCAATCAATGGGTTGGTTCCATTGCAAGAAAGATTATTAGTATTATTATTTGTTATAGTAGTAGTATTTATGTATGTACGTATGTTAACTGTTTCTGTCTCTCAGCATTCAAACATACTACTTCAGATGAATTATGTAAATACAGCTAGTTTCGAAATACTTCAAATAACAAGAGCTGGCGGCTTTTTACGTAAGCGTCATGTCATTTTCTATTCTCGTCTTTTAGGGACCGACCATTTAAATTACAGGGTGAGGGACATATGATTTTATTTTTTTTTTAAATTCCGGCCACAAATAGCTTGAAAAAAATATTCTTGCTCTTATTTATTTTTAAAAAATGTTGTATCCATATTATTAGTTTAAAATAAATTAAATTCTCAAGAGGTATAAGAGAAAAAATATCCCGAGTCGAATTAAAATCTCCCCACCCCTGAAGATTGAACTGAAGGCCATTATTATATAGAAAGATGCATATTTTATGAGCGTCGTGTATGATTCAGGGAAAGCATATTACAGACTATACACAGGTGTGAATTTTCCATAGCTCATGTTAAAGCATATTACAGACTATACAC
The DNA here is from genome assembly GCA_029931535.1 of Margaritifera margaritifera. Classification (NCBI taxonomy): domain Eukaryota; kingdom Metazoa; phylum Mollusca; class Bivalvia; order Unionida; family Margaritiferidae; genus Margaritifera; species Margaritifera margaritifera. The sequence continues at coordinate 127,335 of JAQPZY010000418.1, forward strand.
AGGTGTGAATTTTCCATATCTCATGTTAAATCATATTAAGGACTATCATTCTCTTATTTTTCCATTAAATAATGTGGTGAAATTCATAATCACGGATCAAGTTTGAATGTGCTGTAATTGCAATGGACATCATACATGTGTATGAATGCGTTCCTTCTACCTTCCCCATTTAATAGTTTGTTTTGTTTGGATTTGGGTTTTGAGGGTTTTTTTGTTGACAATTTCTTCCTCGTATAATGAAAAATGTTTAAGTTTTCATCTGATTTTTCTAATAAGTTGCTGCAATGTCAGTCTGTAATACATCGATATAGATGAAAGGGTCTCGTCTGTAATTGGATAATAAATATGTCTGCCAGTCTGTTAAAAAAAGCATATTGTACAAGTACACATAGCGACTATTTTCATTTGTAGATATGGCTTGTGCGAGGGTTCTCCTAGTAATAATGGTGTTCGCGGTAAGTACTCTCTCTCTCTCTCTCTCTCTCTCTCTCTCTCTCTCTCTCTCTCTCTCTCTCTCTCTGATAACAAATATTGTGCTATAAAAGTTCATTCACCTTTTTATGTTTAATATGTGCAGGTGATATATTTCCTATTTTTGAAGTTAGTACTCATACAAAACACATGGTACACTTAAGGCGCTACCAACTTTCTTGGTTGTAAACCTTTCCAAGGCGTATAATACGTATTATCTATATTGACGCTCAAGGTTCAAAAAGAGTTATTTTCCTATTACGCAAGCGATCTCCTATTGATTAAATCGGCAGTTTTTTTATTAAATGCTCGTTTACAACTACATCTGTCATTCTCTAAGAAGAACCATTCCGAAGTCATAATTGTTATTAGTTGTAAGCTTTTTTATTTGTTCTTTTTCATATCTAACTTTTTCCGCAAAACAATACAGTAATGCATTAAGAGACCACTTGCTAAATTCATCATTAAATTTGATACTGCATTTCATACTTAATATGTTCAACAAAATCCTGCATGAAAGAACCACCTGACTCCAAAGACCACATTTTAGGGTTAACAAAGGACTCTCGTTAGACTGTAATATACAGTAGTATCACTAATTTTCGTGGGGAACCATTTTTCGTGGATTTCGTAGTTTTCCTGAACCACGAATCTAAAGACCCAAGGAAAACTTAGCCACATATAATTAAGAAGCACCCACCCCTCACTTTTTACTTTTTGATTCCTGGAGATCAACAAACCATTTGATAAACCATCATCATTTCTGTAATATGGTGACAAATATCGGCTTTTACAAGTGTTTTTTTTAACCCTTTAAGACAAGAATCATAAAGCATTTTATATATTGTTTCAATGCACACGTATCTATACCGTATCCGGTAGCTGTGATTTCCACTCTCTGCCTTAAATCGAATACAGCCCTTATGAATTAATTTGTCCAGGGTCACAATGTTCTTCAGGATGTCCCGGAAACAGAGGATGCTATTTTTAGCCTATATTAATAAATCCCTCAGTCTGAAAACAATATGATGCAAATGATTATAACCATGTACATGATTAATCATCAAGCATGTGCCTGAAAACAAAACGCTTTCCAGGGATAATCAGCGTTTCTACCAGTCTTTTTGTTATGCTTTGTTGTAAATGTCATGTGCGATTTTAGTTTTTTTTTTTTTGCAAGGGTTTTCTCCTTTTGCAGAAAGATCCTAAGTTTGTATGTAGTCTAATTAAACACGATCAATGTTAAGGCCTAAAATCATATGAAGCTAAGGAGAATTTTCTGTTGTTATATATGTAGTAGCAGTAATATGTCTTCCTTCCTTTACACGTAGTAGATTTTTATGTTGCAATAATGCTTTCTACTTCGATTTCTTTGTTTTGCATAATTGTGATAAGTATTATATATTTCTGATGAAATATAAAAATAGCATGATTAATTCCAATCACAAGACTATTATCAAAAAGCTTATGTGATGTTTATAGTCTAACTGGTAAATAAATGTAAGCGGGCCTACTGACACACAAAAAGATATTGATATCGACAGTGTAGATTACTGAAGCAAGTTTTTTTTACAATAATTGTGAATGCTTAAAAAGATCAGGATGTCAGAGACAGGGGCATGCTCTGAATGAAATAGTAGTTAACCAAACTGTAATAATCCTTGCTGCTATAAAATCTTTTGAAATAACATGGCTGTAGCTTGAGCCAATTTATTAAGTAATACGTAGAATAAAGAAACCATGTTATTATTTATTAAGTAATAGGTAGATTAAAGAAACCAAGCTATTATTTATTAAATAATAGGTACATTAAAGAACCAAGTTATTAAGTAATACGTAGATTAAAGAAACCAAGTTATTATTTATTAAGTAATAGGTATATTTAAGAACCAAGTTATTATCTATTAAGTAATACGTAGATTAAAGAAACCAAGTTATTATTTATTAAGTAAAAAGTAGATACAAGAAACCAAGTTATAATTTATTAAGTAATAGGTAGATTAAAGAATCAAGTTATTAAGTAATACAAAGATTAAAGAATCAACTTATTAAGTAATACGTAGATTAAAGAACAAAGTTATTATTTATTAAGTAAAAAGTATATTAAAGAAGCCAAGTTATTTTTTATTAAGTAAAAAGTAGATTAAATAAACCAAGTTATTATTTATTAAGTAATACGTAGACTAAAGAACAAAGCTATTATTTATTAAGTAATACGTAGATTAAAGAAACCAGGTTATTATTTATCAAGTAATAGGTAGTTTAAAGAACCAAGTTATTATTTATTAAGTAAAAAGTAGATACAAGAAACCAAGTTAAAATTTATTAAGTAATAGGTAGATTAAAGAATCAAGTTATTAAGTAATACATAGATTAAAGAATCAACTTATTAAGTAATACGTAGATTAAAGAACAAAGTTATTATTTATTAAGTAAAAAGTATATTAAAGAAGCCAAGTTATTATTTATTAAGTAAAAAGCAGATTAAATAAACCAAGTTATTATTTATTATGTACTACGTGGACTAAAGAACAAAGCTATTATTTATTAAGTAATACGTAGATTAAAGAAACCAGGTTATTATTTATTAAGTAATAGGTAGTTTAAAGAACCAAGTTATTATTTATTAAGTAATAGGAAGATTAAAGAAACCAAGTTAGTATTTATTAAGTAATACGTAGATTAAAGAAACCAAATTGTTTTTTTTATTAACTAATAGGTAGATTAAAGAACCAATTTATTGAGTAATACACAGATTAAAAAAACCGGGTTATAACTTATTCAGTAATAGATAGATTAAAGAACGAAATGATTTAGTAATACGTAGATTAAAGAAACAAAGTTATTATTTATGAAGTAAAGGGTAGATTAAGGAACAAAGTCATTATTTACTAAGTCATAGATAGTTTAAAGACCCAAGTCATTAAGTAATACATAGATTAAAGAAACCATGTTATTATCCATTAAGTAATACGTAGATTAAAGAAACCAAGCTATTATTTATTAAGTAATAGGTAGATTAAAGAACCAAATCATTAAGTAATACGTAGATTAAAGAAAACAAATTTTTATTCATTAAGTAAAAGACACATTAAATAAACCAAATTGTTATTTATTAAGTGATATGTAGATTAAAGAACCAAGTTATTATTTCTTTTGTGATATGTAGATTAAAGAACCAAGTTATTATTTATTAAATAATAGGTACATTAAAGAACCAAGTTATTAAGTAATACGTAGATTAAAGAAACCAAGTTATTATTTATTAAGCAATAGGTGGATTAAAACAAAAGTTATTATTTATTAAGTAATGAATAGATTGAAGAACAAAGTTATTATTTATAAAGTAATACGTAGATTAAAGAACCATATTATTATTTATTAAGTAATACGTAGATTAAAGAAACCAAATTATTATTTATTAAGTAATAGGTAGACTAAAGAACCAATGTATTAAGTAATACATAGATTAAAAAAACAGGTTATTGCTTATTAAGTAATAGGTAGATTTAAGAATGAAGTGATTACTTTACACGTAGATTAAAGAAACCAAGTTATTATTTATTAAGTAATATATGGATTAAAGAACAAAGTTATTATTTATTAAGTAATACCGAGATTAAAGAACCATGTTATTATTTATTTAGTAATACGTAGGTTAAAGAACCAAATTATTATTTATTAAGTAATATGTAGATTAAAGAAACCAAATTATTATTTATTAAACAATAGGTATATTAAAGAACCAATATATTAAGTAATACATAGATTAAAGAAACCAGGTTATCATTTATTAAGTAATAGGTATATTAAAGTTCAAAGTGATTAAGTTGTACGTAAATTAAAGAAACCAAGTTATTATTTATTAAGTAACGGTTAGATTAAAGAACGAAGTTATTATTTACCAAGTAATAGGTAGTTTAAAGAACCATGTTATTAAGAAATACGTTGATTAAAGAAACAAAGTTATTATGTATTAAGTAATAGGTAGATTAAAGGAACCAGGCCATTATTTATTAAGTGATAGGTAGATTAAAGGAACCAGGCCATTATTTATTAAGTGATAGGTAGATTAAAGGAACCAGGCCATTATTTATTAAGTGATAGGTAGATTAAAGAACCAAATCATTAAGTAATACGTAGATTAAAGAAACCAAGTTATTATTTATTAAGTAGTAGGTACTTTAAAGAACCAAGTTATTAAGTAATACGTAGATTAAAGAAACCATGTTATTATTTATTAAGTAATAGGTAGATTAAATAAACCAAGTTATTATTTATTAAGAGATATGTAGATTAAAGAACCAGGTTATTTTTTCTGACGTGATATGTAGATTAAAGAACCAAGTTATGATTTATTAAATAATAGGTATATTAAAGAACCAAGTTATTATTTATTAAATAATAAGTACATTAAAGAACCAGGTTATTAAGTAATACGTAGATTAAAGAAACCAAGTTATTTTTTATTAAGCAATCGGTGGATTAAAAAAAAAGTTATTATTTATTAAGTAATGAATAGATTAAAGAACAAAGTTATTATTTATAAAGTAATACGTAGATTAAAGAACCATGTTATTATTTATTAAGTAATACGTAGATTGAAGAAACCAAATTATTATTTAGTAAGTAATAGGTAGACTAAAGAACCAATTTATTAAGTAATATATAGATTAAAGAAAACAGGTTATTGCTTATTAAGTAATAGGTAGATTTAAGAACGAAGTGATTACTTTATACGTAGATTAAAGAAACAAAGTTATTATTTATTAAGTAATATGTAAATTAAAGAACCAATTTATTAAGTAATGCGTTGATTGAGGAAACCAAGTTATTATTTATGAAGTAATGGATAGATTAAATAACAAAGTTATTTTTTACTAAGTAATAGGTAGCTTAAAGAACCAAGTTATTAAGTAATACGTTGATTAAAGAAGCCAAGTTATTATTTATTAAGTAATACGTAGATTAAACAACCAATGATTGAAGTAATATGTAGATTAAAGAAATGTGTGACCGTTTCATCATGCCATGTTGAGACTAAGTTCTAAATTGAACTCACATAAACTGTTTTCACTTAGTACTCTTAGCTGCTGTCCTACTGTGAAACATGTGTGCATACTAAAATGATGATATATTAAAATACATATTCTGATTGTAATGACAATATTTACACTACATCCCTTCAAATTCGGAATTTAACTCACACAAAACTGTTTTTCACGGATTTCTTAGCTGGCGCCGAATAGCGAAACACTTTTGAATACTAAAGTGATGATGTAAATGATATTAGCATGCATTATAATTGACAATATTTACAATACATAACTTAAAAATGGTCTCTTGATGAAGCTGTCAAACCATGATGATTTGTTTATGAACAACAGTAATTTAGTAACTTCTCTCTCTCTCTGTCTCTCTCAGTCTCTCTCTCTGTCTGTCTGTCTGTCTGTCTCTCTCTCTCTCTCTCTCTCGGTGTTCACCTATTACATTGTTACTTTTCCTAATACTGTATGCGACAGCAGTTTGATTGAAGCACAGACAATTTAACAGATTTAAAGTGAATTTTGCATGAACTGAATACAGCGAAAATATGCTATAGCACGAGGAATGTGCTCCACAGAGCGCCATAGTGCTATATACCTTATGCTGCTATATGCGAACAAGTCAGTTAACTGAAGAAAATATTGCATTGTGTATCCACTTAGCTGTACAAAAGACGGGGTATGAGGGGTGGGGCGCAAAACTACGGATGTATATTAACAGGAATTACTTAAAACATTTATTACATATTTAGTATTAATGTCTTGGGGCAGAAAAACCATTCATTGGTACATACGTATAAATGTATACGAAAATCAGCAACTTAAGTGTAAATAGTTTAATTACGTGTACTCACCAGTCACCAGCCGATCTGATTGTTTCCATAATAGTAATTCCATTAAAACTGTGCACACAGAAGCATAATTTAAAATATTTTCTGCTAGATCCATTCGAATCTAAATACTTAATTTCTTTCTAATACACTCACATTAAATGATGAAACACCATATTTCCGAAAGATTTATATTTGCTAAATATGTATGATTTCTGACAGAAAATAAAATGCATACATCAGATATTGGGAGTTTCTCAATCAAAACTTGCATCTAGGCTTGAAAAATACTTTTACTGAAAATTCATACAGGAGGTCAAAGGTGTTGACCTTGTAATGTACTTTAGGTTAACACTTGACCGTTTGTGCATAATTGCTTAGACACAATACTGGAGTAAACCATTCGCTTTCATTGTGCTACGACTCTATGGTCTAAGAAAAATGTAACAGAAAGAAAGTGAAACCAACAAACCAAGTAAAAATCAACAAGCAATTTATTTCTAGATAATTAAAATGAAAATCAAAAAGACACTTACAGCAACGTGTATTAAAATCCAAATAATCCAATAAGAATTAATGTCCTAATCACAAGTCCTAAATATAGAATGTTCCGAATGAATGGCTATATCCTTCAATGTTTTGATGCTCCAATGGTCTTTAATGTCCTAATGTGCCAGTAGTCTTCAATGTACTGATATGTCAAAATGAAGTACTCCAAAATATCTTTCAATAAGTTCACATAAATCCCAAAGTCATCATTTACAAATCCAAAATACAAAAGTCTATGAGAACATTTATAATCCAATGAATATTTTAAATAATTCCTCTCTCAGAATTTGGAATGACTTTCGACAACAGTTATGGCTCTTTACAAGACTGATGGTTTGTCGAAACTGAAAAACTGTCCACTAAACATGGTGTATATAAAGATAGGTCACATGACAGAACATTCTAGAATAATAAATGTATGTGTGACCATTGACACATAACTCCTAAGGGAATTTCAGTTTTATCTGTAATCAAAATCAACCTTGACCTCAAATTGAATAAACATCGTATTTACTAAAACTATCTTTGAACTCAAATATTAAGTAAACACCTAATTAAAGGACACTAGTTATACATGTTTTCCTGATAAACAATATTAAGGTTTAAGCAAATATTAAAGTCAAGAAACATTTACAATTTCCTAAAATATTTAGAATATTATGTAAACATCATACATAACACCTCCCCTCATAAAAAAAGAAGGATTCATGCAATAAAGCCTTTTTGAATATGTATCTAATACTATAATAACAAAAATTACATAGGAGGATGTTTTATGATACTGAACTTAATTACATCAAACAATATAACATTTCTATGCACGTGAGAGTGCATCTGCAATCACATTGTCTTTTCACTTGATGTGTCTGATCTCAATGTTATATTCCTGCAATATTAAACACCATCTCATCAATCTCCGATTTGTATCTTTCATTTTGTTGAAAGTAAGGGGATTGTGATCACTGTACATAATAATTGGAGAAAGATCCGAACTAAAATACACTTCAAAATGCTGTAAAGCCAATATCAAAGCCAAACATTCCTTCTCAATTGTGGAATAATTTTGCTGGTGCTTGTTTAGTTTTTTAGAAAAATAACACACAGGATGATCCAAACCACTTTTATCTGCTTAAATCAATACTCCACCGACCCCTACATCACTTGCATCAACAGATAATTTAAATGATTGGCTGAAATTTGGTGCAGAAAGAACTGGTGCATTCTTAAGCATGGCCTTTAACTTGTCAAAAGATTCCTGACACTTGTCAGACCAATGAAATTTGGTTTTCTTACTCAATAAACTTGTTAAAGGTTCAGCAATTTTGGAAACATTTGAACAAAATTTCCGATAATATTCAGCCATACCTAAAAATCACATCAGTTGCTTTTTACAAATTGGTACTTGAAATTCAGAGATAGCTTTGACCTTAGCTTCTATAGTTTTAACTTGACCTTATCCCACAATATGTCCTAAAAATGTGACACAAGCATGGCAAAACTCACTTTTACTCAAATTAATTGTCAGATTCACATCGCTGAGTCGATTAAAGAATTTTTGAATGGTTTCCAAGGGATCTTCCCAGGTATTGTTGTAGATAATGACGTCATCGATGTACGTGTCACAATTATCAAGACCAGATGTTATCATGTTCATCAGACGTTGAAAGGTTGCAGGAGAATTTTTCATTCCAGACGACATGACTTTATATTGATAAAGTCCATCTGGAGTTACAAATGCTGTACTTTATTTTGCCCTTTCCAGTATGTGGCATTTGCCAGAGTCTTTTTAAAAGTTCAAACTTGATGACATATTTCGCATTTCCAATTTTATCAATGCAATCGTCCATTCTTGGGATTGGAAATGAATCCGTTTTGGTGACACTGTTGACTTTTCTGTAGTCAGTACATATGCGGAATGTATTATCTGGCTTAGGACCAAGAACACATGGTGAACTCCACTTACATTTAATTGGTTCTATAAAATCATTCTCCAGTAAATACTGAATTTCTTTCTTCAAATAGTTCTGTTTGAGAGGATTCATCCTTTAAGGATGCTGTTTCACAGGTGCAGAATCTACAATGTCAACGTCATGATTGATTTTACTTGTTCGTGTAGGAACATCAGGAAACAAGTGCTCATAGTCATGTAATAGCTGTTTCAGTTCATTTCTTTCCTGTTGTTGTAGATGTGAAAGTTTCTGGTCTAGATTGTTCAATATTTCTGAATTCCGAAGATTGGTTATACCAGAGTCACTATAGCCTGATTGTATTCCATCGTTGATATCTTCACTGTGTGGGACAGGTATACCTAAATTAACTGCATAATTAGCTGGGCTATCTCTGTCAGAATATTACTTTAACATATTTATATGACAAAGTTGTTTCTGTTTCCATCTCCCATGAGTGTTCATAATATAATTTAAATCATTTACTTTCTTTTCAACGTTATAAGGACCATACAATTTAGCCTGAAGAGGATTTTGAGGTATGGGCAAGAGAGCCAGAACTTTCTCACCATGTTTAAAACTCCTTTCCTGTGTATTGTTGTCATACCTTAATTTCATTTTTGACTGGGTAGTGCGAAGATTAGTTCCTGCTACTTCACAGGCCTTTGCCAACTTCTATTTGAAATCAGAGACATAATCAAGAAGATTAATCTTTGAATCTTCATTTGAAAGAAGTTTCTCTTTCAATAATTTCAATGGTCCACGGACAGTATGACCAAACACTAGTTCAAAGGGACTAAAACCCAACGACTCTTGAACTTATTCCCTAACAGCAAACAACAACAAATGAACACCCTCATCCCAACCCATTTCTGTATCAAAGCAATATGATCGAATGATATTCTTCAAAGTTTGATGAAATCTTTCCAAAGCACCTTGACTTTTAAGGTGATAGGCAGAAGATTTAAACTGTTGGATGTCTAATTCATGCATAACTTGTTGGAAAATTCCAGACATAAAATTTGACCCTTGATCTGACTGGACAGATTTAGGAAGGCCAACAAGTGTAAAAAAACTTCACCAAAGCTTTCAAAATGGTTTTAGTTTTTATATTTCTCAGAGGAATTGCTTCTGGAAATCTTGTAGATGCACACATGACGGTCAGCAAGTATTGGTTGCCTGACTTGCTCTTAGGTAAAGGACCGACACAGTCTACCATTATTCTACTAAAGGGTTCATCCAATGCAGGAATAGGTTGTAAATGAGCCTTAGATATCTTATGATTGGGTTTTTCTACCATTTGACAAGTGTGACAAGATCTACAGTATTTAGAAACATCCCGTTTGAGTTTTGAACAATAAAACTGATTTAAGATCTTGTGATAAGTCTTACGGACTCCTAAATGACCAGCCAAAGGAGTTTCATGGGCTAGATTAAGAATTTCCTGTCGATATGACTTAGGAACAACAATTTGATAGCTCACTGATCACTTGTCACCAGCGGGTACCTCAAAACCATCCTTGAACTCATATCGTAAGTAAACAACCTAATTCAAGGACACTAGTTAAACATTTTTTTCTGATAAACAACATTAATATTATATAAACAACATAACACACAGGAAAATCAAGAAATGCGTTCAACATTATAAGAAACCTCTGTGTTGACATACTATTTTGTGTGCGACGATGCCACAATAGCGTGCATAACATTGCAATATTTATGCATTGTACTGAAATCCGAAAGGGCAACTTCTTTTATTTTTGTTTTTGTTTGTTTGTTTGTAAGTTTGTTTTATTTTTGTTTTTACCTTTTTCCTCGCTTGAACTTTTCTTGTGTCCTCTGTGTTTATCATATATATATATATATATATATATATATATATATATATATATATATATATATATATATATATATATATATATATGTGTGTGTGTGTGTGTGTGTGTGTGTGTATGTTTCACATGGTGGTGGACTTAGGATTGGTGGTCTAATCAACGTTTTTAATCATGACGTAACTCAAAGAGCTAGAAGAGACGAGGAAACGGTTTGGCTTTGAGGAGGAGCTCAGGAGAGGAAACAGAGATTAAAGGAAAAGGAGACTGAAAGTGAAAAATTAGAATTAGAAAAGCAAGCTGAGGAAAAAAAGATAGCATTTGAGAAGGAAAATATAGAATTAAAAAAGCAGGCAGAGAGGGAAAGAATAGGGTGGGGAAGTTCAGTAGAAAGGAATATAATAGAGAAAGTAAAAGAGGCAAGGGAGTTAAAAAGAGAGGAACACGCAAAATTGGAATCAAGCGTTAGAAGACGTAGAAGACGGGAATATGTAGAATGAGCTCAACAGAAAATCTAAATTATTACAATGTAAGACACATGGGAAAAAAGACCTTAACCCAGGCAAGTTAAGAGGTCCCAAATTACCCCCGTTTGATGACGATAAAAATAATAAGGATAGCTATTTGCAAAGATTTGAACGATATGCCACTGTCCATAAGTTGGGAAAGGACGATTGGTCGCTCCATCTCAGCGCGTTACTAAAGAGTAAAGTACTGAATGTGTATTCGTGTTTCCCAGTGAACTGTGCGTTAGGCTATGACGCGCTAAGAGAAGCACTCATAAACCGACTTGCGCGATCCATCCGAGCAAGGGCTCAGGAAAAAGTATAACTATAGTAAGAGGGGAAACATCAACACAGTTTGACAGTATGACTTGAATTATTTGCAACGATGGGTTGAATGTGGTAAGGTTGAGAAAACGTTTTAGGGTATGCCAGACTTCTTATTCAGAGACGAGTTATTAACTACTTGTTGTAGGGACTTGTACCTGTTCCTGAGGCAAAGATTCTACACAAATGCCTTGGACATGGCTACACAGGCCAACTATTTCGCTGAAGAGATACTCATAATGTGGTCTTGAAAGATAATAGGTCAGGTAAGCAGTCTAAAAACCAGAGGCCCCGAGAACCCGACAAAGTCGGTTCTAATAAAGGTGTACATTTTAAGTCAGCGACGGGTGTTAGTCATAATGATAAATAGTGTTACTTGTCTAAGTAGTGGGGCCATATCTCGTCTCAAACGAAAGGATTTTCCAAAGAGTAGCGGTTGCTATTGAAAGCAGTGGGTCGTCGGGAGGCAATAAGCTTGACGATTTCTTCTGTAATCATTCGGGAATGGATAACACTGATATCACGAGTTCTGTATACGAGTGCGCGGTGCATGCGCAGATCGATTGGGATGTTATCCAGTCGATCAGCAATTGTTTTTCTTCAAGGCGGGGGTACCGACAGCTAGCTGAATCAGTTAAGAATTCACGCTATTTCGTGACAGTGGGTAACAGGCGTGTTTATAAAGCAAAGTCTAGTTCGAGATGACCAAATGTTTTTTTTTTTTTTGGAAATCCCTTTGTATGTTATTAGATCAGACGGTTGATTGCGTTCCAGTCGCGAGAATAGAAAACGAGACGCCTTTCCTGACCGGAACCATCTAAGCATTATGTATAGACAGTCGAATATGCGACCGCACAATTGAAAATGTTCGAGGGCTCCAGACTTCCAACAATGTCAGATTTTCGTTTTCCCATTGTGCAAGCGGCCGCAGGCGTGGAGGAAGGAATGGTCAATCCACAGAACGATATTTCGTGCGATGAGTTTCTGCGGGAACAAGAGCATGGCACGAGGAATTTTCGACCAGTAGCAAGACCTTTTGTAAAGATGGGTATAGTTCACAATTGGAACAGAGGAAACTATCATTGTCCAGGGAATATACCACGTCGGATGGTAGATATTTCTTTTCAAAATGCTTGTTCCACAAACATACAGGTGCCATGTACTCAGCGTAGCGAACGAGTCTAGTATGGCAGGCCAACTAGGCATGGAAGAAAAACCCATAGTGTTGGCTGAATTATATTGGCCTGGTATGAATAGTAAGATAGCGCGATCGTGTGAAATTTGCTAAACCACCGTGTCGAAGGATATAATAACCATAGTACCGTTAAGCCAAATGCCTTTAATACATTCCCCATTTAAAAGGGTGGCCATCGATATTGTGGAACCCATATTTCCTATTACAGACCGGAAAAATCGACATATCCTCACCCTGGTGTATAATGTAAATAGATATCCTGAAGTTATAGCAGTACCAACTATTGAAACCAAACCTGTGGCCTGAGCATTTGTTGACCAGTTCAGCAGGGTAGGGGTACTTGGGGAGGTTCTCGTGGATTGTGGGGCTCGCTTTTCTTTGGAACTTATGTCGGAAATTGGTAGGTTACAATCAATCAAACAGTTAAGCACAACACCGTATAACCTATGCGTAATGGTTTAGTCGAGAAATTAAACGGGACGTTCAAACAAATTCTACGTCGGATGTGCGCGGAGAGACCGTGTGATTGGGGCCAATGTTTAAAGTGATTTGTTTCGTTTTTCGCAAAGTACCTTACGAAAGATCGGAATTTTCGCCGAATACGAAATAATACAATTTATCTTCACGTATCCCAAAGTGGTATGCGTATTCGGCAAGTGATTTTTTGGCAGAACCTGAGTATTTCTACCAAACATTATTCAAATATGCATGGGTCTTTATCACTGCCCTCTGAAAATTAATGAGTTAAAGGAGGGATTCCATACTAGCCCAGAAGGATCCCTGACCATAACACTAGTCCCCCAAACGAAACAGTTGTGCGGAAATAGCACGGAAGCATTTCCAATCGGAATGCCTGTGCTAGTCATCTAGATATGAAACGTGCCTTTTAGAATGCGTCAAACGGCTTAATAACGAAGAATAAACCAGGCTCTGTTCCATTCAATGGATCTATTTGAGTATGTGTTCTCACAGTGATATGTTAATACAGTTTCAAAATCCAAAACTTGTCCTGATAGCACAATTCATGTTGATCCAATGCGCCATCATAAAACATGGATTGTGCTTATGTGCAAAGCCTCATTACATGAAGCACCATCAAATGGTTCCGATTCATCCAATATGGCCGTCGTTACAAAAATTGAAGCGAAAAAAAAATGGAATGACTTCTTATCAACAACCACTCTAGAATATGGCCAAATGTGGCAGAGAGCATCCTGGCATAGATGGCTTTTAATTTTGTGCAAATGATGCCGATCTGCCATCAAATATGCCGTTACTAAGGATATGAAAACAAAAAACGACTTACTCTCAAATTTTGCTTCTAATGATTTGTCCAAATTTGACAGAAAGTATCCTGGTATGAAGATCTTTCAATTTCTTTGCAAATGATATCCATCCGTCATCAAATATGGCCACCACTACTAAAACAGAAAAATCTTGAGATGACTTCCCGAAAACCACAGAACAGAATTTGGCTAAATTTGACAGAAGCATTCTGGCATAAAGGCCTTTCAAGTCTGTGCGAATTAAGCCAATGAACCATCAAATATTACCACTGGGGCTCAAACCAATTTATCATAAAGGCCTTTAAAATTTGTACAAATGATGCCAATTCGTCATTAATATGACCACCATTACTAAATATACAATTCTTTGACTGTAGGCATCTTGGTATGAAGTATTATGCCAATTATGGCAATTTGGCATCAAATATGGCTGCTGATACAAAAATAGAAAAGCATTTAATAACTTGTTCTAGTAAGCAACCTAACGAAGAATTGACCAGGTTTGACAGAAAGCATCCCATCTTGAAAGCCTTTCCCTTTTATAGAACTGATGCTTGTCCACCATCAAATTTTGTAACTGTTACTCAAAATAGTTAAAGATTTACAAAACTTTACCTGCAAAATCACCGTTTAACAGATTTTGACCGACTCTGATAGAAAACATCCTGTCATAGAGGGTTTTCGATATTTGACAAATGATATATCTGCAGGTATAACAACTGCAGAAACCGTGAAACAATTGTTTCCATAACATATGCGTTGAACAGCATGGGAAGAAATCATCCTCCTGGTCCGGCGTTTTTATCCAGTTGCTCTTGCGTTTGATTATTAGGCAGATCTCACCAGGTGAGCAATCTCAGACCCGCTTGGGGCTCTTGTTTACACTAATAAAGATATGGGATACTAAAATTACAATCTCGTTTTAAAACTTTAAAATTGAACAGGAATAAATGACTTTTCAATGGACATAAAATGTTATTCTTTAAATGAATGTAAAGACTTAATAAGAAAAAGTTTGTTAATTGAAAGCAACTCTATGAATGACACGTTACAAGTATTTTAATGTATCTAGCTTTGATATATTTATGATACGGATTTAATGGATTTCTTGCCTTTGTTGGAATAGGGTATTGTAGTTAAACTTAAAAAATCTATGAACAACTGTCAAGCAAGTAAGGCTTTTTTACCAGTCACCTGTGCACCATATCATCACTTCTGTTTACCAGTTGCTTATTCGAGCGTGAGAACTGAGAGATAATTGAGATAGTGATAGATTTTTTTATTCTATAACATATACAAACACATATCATTATAACTTTTCTATTTCTCACTCAGTTTCTCTACTAAAAGGTTAAACATAGGTCACAGTGACCTATATTTGCTTGCGCAGAGTAATACATGTCAGTATTGCGTATAACCGTCAAGCTTGAAGAAATGGATTTAAACACAACAACTTTAAGTTGCAGTGAAAATTAAGATAGGTCACAGTGACCAATATTTAGCCTGCTAGAGTAGAACCTAGTAATATTACCGTATATCGTCATTACGATATATCATTGTCGGATTTGGCGTGATGTGAATATCGACAAAAACAATATATAGATATATATATATATATATATATATATATATATATATATATATATATATATATCATATAGATGGAAGTCCACACTCGTGGACGTAAATTCTTCTCCAGCTTACTACAATGCAGGCACCAATACAGAGTAGCATGTTTACCGTAATCATCTGTGTCTTCAGTATTAGCAAAGTTCAATAGTTTCGCTTTTGTCAGATCAAAATAGCAACACCCTACAAGCAATGGTCTGTGGAAATTAAATTTTCCGCGAGGCGTAATCTTCGTCCTGGCACGTGGCCAGGCATGTGTCTCCTGTGCGTTTTGCAGGGAATGACTCGTTACAAGGATTAAAATCGTGATAGTATAACAGCAATAACTAGACCTCTAATATCATCAAGTGTTGTATCATGGTACCTTTCTTTGTTTGTTGCCATTGTATGTATCTGTTACAAATTTACAATATCACAGGAAACGGATTTTTTTAAAAAAATTGGTATGTAATTTCTACTTGTTGTTTTATTTCAGGTTTTCATGTAATTTCTTCTGTATTCAAAATAAAACTACAATTGTAACAGTACATACTATATACATAAACTTGTTTGTTTCATCTTCAAGTGTTTTTAATTTTTCTTCTTCCGTCTAAGGTCTTTCTGCTTTTGCTATTTTAAATTCTTTTGAACTTTTTCCTATCACGTTTAACTCTACGTGGATCCTTATTCCTTAATGAAGATACTTTTTCTTCAATCTATGATTCAGGCTATTTACAGCTGTATTTTTAAGTTCCTTGACTTTCATTTAATTGTGAAATAATTAAAAAAAAATATTTTCTTTTTCAAATACATTGTATATGAAGGTCAGTGATAGCAGATTTGAAGGTGCTAAAATGTCATTAAAAGAGAGAGACAAGAAAACATAATAGAAAAGTTAAAGCTTGTTAAACTGCCAATGTTATTATTAAAGAGATTTTACCTGCCATTCATTATTATGTTGTCTTCATTTGTGTCCTTCTAAGCCACTTTACAATGTAATAAACAAACACTTCAGTTAAACTAAAAGTGTTACAACTGATAATAAATATGCATCGATTGCAAAAATTCATTATTTTTTCTTCTCTTGTCTAATGACATTAATATGTTTGATTGTTATCAAACTAGCACGTAGAGCTGATAACTGAAATTAATAAAATACAGTATGTATATAAAACAATTTAATGTCGTGTAATCTGCATTATCTCTCTCTGCAATTTATTGAAATCATCAATGAGTAGATATTTACCAATTAAAGATGATATTGATAGGATATGAACATTTTACAATGGCTTTAATATTTGTGCTGATCTTGCATTTACAAAGATTTCTACCGTTTTCTTAATTTGCTTTTCATACTTTTGCTTTCAACGCCTTGTCGGTTAAAGTCCTTCCAATTTTTTCTTTCTATATTCCATTTTCTACTCTAATTTTTAATACGTCTTTGTATTTCTTCAATTTCAAAATAAGTTGCTGTTGTTGTTGTTATTGTTGTTGTTATGAGTTTAACGCCATGTTTCAGCACATGATAGGATATACATGGCGGTCAGTATATTTGGTAGAGGATGAATCGGGAAAACCCCGGGAAGTTCCAACGACCGACGGGAAGCTACTGGCAAACTTTATTACATACCTACGTTGGCCGAGCCGAGACTCGACCCCACGCGGACACAGCTGAGATGTCAGTAATCTGTAAAGGCGAGCGCCTTAGACCACTAGGTTACCCAGGGCCCCTTCAAAATAAGTAAGGTCATTGTTATTTTTCTCTTCAATAAACATAAATATTTTTCAAATTGTTTATCTACCATTTAAAATGTGTGAAAATGGCAGAAGGTGGAAAGCCAATTGAAGATTTTGACATACTTGAAGATTACAGGAGAGATCGTCATAAATACACTCAACCATTAGAAAATATGCATGGCAAGCACCATTTATTGCAGTGTTTAATCCTAGTTTGAAGCTATGAGACGAGCTTTAATGTTATTGTTGTATCCATCAATCCTACCCAATTTCACAACCATGTTACCCGCTAGCAAACATATTCTGTCACAAAAAACAAAAACGTCCAATTCTATTTTTGAATCTGTTATAATTTTTCACATTTTCGCATTATGTTTTCATCTGAGACACCTTGCTCTCTTAAAATTAATAGGTCTATAAATGTTGTTACAGTTTCATACTGTCAAAAAGATCTTGTATAATATATGTCCTGTTTTACCTTTAATAACCGAAATAAAAATTTAAATGCACCATCCGATGCTTCAATTTAATTTTGCAATGCCGCCCTTTGTCATTCCGTTGCTCTCTTCATAGAATGAAAATAAGTGCAAAATATAGATTCATTTGGATCATCATTAGTTTTCTATTTTTTTTTAACTGTACTATACCAGCATAACCAGTCAGAAATCGGGTTCTTAGTTATTCTTGTCTTAGTTACATCAACTGATTTTCTTTAAATTATATCTATTATTATTAATAGCTACTTGACTTTTTCTCTTTTTTTATATCTCCAATCATGATTTTTGGAACAATACACTTATTACAAATTAGGTCAAGTTGTTTAATGTATATCATATTGCTAATTGAATTATTTGCTGCGTCATAAGATAATGTTATTTTAAATTCAGACAACAGTTTTCATACTTGAAAGTAAATATGAACCTGTTGTACTCACTCTGGTACACTTTGACCTGTTAAATGCCAATGAGCAATTCCACTTACAGTTATTGCCGTCCACATGGACCAGACGCTATGATTCTGCAAATATATCAACTTACTCTATGCTGTGTATATTTCTACAGAGTTAGAACCATAAAATCTTAAAATGTAGTTGTTATCAAAAATGTTTTACGGTCTGAATGTGAAATAATCCTTTTCAGGAAAGTATTGTCTTGATCGCTGTAAATACGTGTGCAATGTGTTTATTAGCTGTAACGTTAAACTGGGTTTCAGGACAATGTGTTTATTAACTGTAACGTTAAAGTGTGTTGCAGGACAATAATTATGTGCTTTGCTTGTTAATGTTATCAATCTGAAATCCATTATTTAATTGTCACAAATTTATACACTTTATTTCTAATCAATAAAATATTGCAACTGCGTTTGTAATCTCATCTTAGGTCGATCGAATATATACACACTGTTATCTAATTTTTCTTGTGTTTATCTGTGATTTGTATACGTGGTTTTACGTGTCATTTTCACGAGATATTTTTGATTTTTGAAAATGTGATGGTTGTGACCTAGAACATAAATAATAATCTTGTGGTTTCTATGATGAAACTATTTAAGATCAGTGATCCAAGAATATTTATTAACTTTATGTTTTTCGATTTTTTAGAGCCATCATATATTGATGCCGTTAATAAACTCATTGGGTCCGTTACAAAAAAATGGCGTACGACTTATGTAAATTTATCTTGGTCTTTGAAGTTTGAAAACTTAGTCTTTTTACGGTGAAGATACCACATTTACACTACTCCAGGTTTTCTTTTATAAGACACAGAGTTGTATTGCAGAGCTTTCCAGCGTGCAAAAACTGTTGGTCCAGAATAAGAAAACTTCGGGACTCCACGCAGATTTATGAGAGTGCAACATTTTATCAACTATATATATATATATATATATATATATATATATATATTTGCACACACACACAATGTATATATATAATTTATTTATTTATTTGTTTAATTATGTATTTATTGTGAGTGTGTGCTAAGAAATTAAATTAATTAAAATGCGTTAAAATATTGTGTTATATAATTTGTAGATCTTCTGTAATACCTTGATAACATTATTTTGGTGTATAATACGGTCAGTATTGCAAAATAAGATCTTAACAGTTTACAGTACCGGTATGTGTGTGACATTAACATAGGGATATAAAAAGAAAATTACAATTTCAGCAAAAGCATTTAATAATTTGAATTTTAAAACAAATGCATAAGCAAACTTATCATGGTGTAAGAATGCAGAGAACTGAACGTTCCTGGAACCTGTTGTCCAGAAAGGGTAGCTTTTCCTTGCTTTACTTCAACACTGCTAAAATGTGTCCATCACTCTCAGCTTTATAAAGTCAACTGAAAGTTTCGGACCACTTATTGACCCATTTTCATACCTTTTACTTCACGGGCATGTCTGCTGATTTGGGACAGTTGGACGCATCTTTAGGATCACTTTAATTATCCCAGGGATCAGTCCTTAACCGCTATACATTATTAGTGTTATCAATGCACCTCTTCCTCTTTCCAAATAAACTTACTAGTCGTGTTTGCCGCATGGCCATGTTCAGTATTTATATGTGTATACATCACAAATAAATGACAAATCTGCTATCAGTTCAATCCAGCCGATACACTTGATTGCGCTACGTCTTTGTGATTTGCATTGGATAACCAAAACATGTTTCAACCAGTCAAAGCAAAGCTGACATTCATATTAATCTACTCTATTCGGATTAAATTCGCAGATGTTTCCTCAAGATGAAAAGACTACTCAGCAGAGTGATTAAGCTTGGTGATAAGTGCCAGAGCATCTACATTTGTTAAAACGTCATTTGTTTACATTGCGCTAATCCGCATTAATTTATCTTGATGTGGCTTGTCCATAGGCCAAGTAATACAAAGCCCTTAAAAGACTGGGGGTCAAGGACTGGAGATTGGGGATCCAAGACGCGTTATTAAGAGCCGACTTACAAACCTTGTCATATCCAATTGTGGTCCTAAAGTGGAATCACTTTGCTACGTCACAACTTTTATGACTGCGAATAATGGTGTGTAATGGCTGATTTGCACATTTTCCAGATTATGGAGCACACACATATCATAATTTCCCGGGAGCCAAATGTGGTGATGTACAATCGCACATGATGGAGAGAGAGAGAGAGAGAGAGAGAGAGAGAGAGAGAGAGAGAGAGAGAGGGAGAGAGGAACTTCGATGTGTAATGCTTTTTCTACAATTACCACTATGAATATATATATATATATATATATATTGTAAAGTTGAATTTCTACTATTAAATGTGCTGCTAGATATAGTTTACTTATGACACTGTAGACATCCCATTCGTAACGAACTCGAGGGTTGGCAAAACCAAGTGTAGAGCACCTGCTCCCACTGTCCCTGTGTCACTACCAGAAGATATTTTTTTCCCTGCAAATCTGTTCTACCTCAAAAATGTAATAGATCCAATAGAAGGTCAAAACAATCATCTGAACACAGTGCATGTTTTCAACTCGGAATATACAGTCTCGATTTAGTAACCCATACATCAATAAATGTAATCGATAATATCTTCAGTTTCCAATGCAAGTATTTACCAAAAACGACAAATGCTCAACTAGGCAATCGAGGTTGATTATGATTATAGGACAGTCGTCTTACATAGTTATGAGTTACAAAGAACTCGCTCGTAATATAGTTAAAACCTGATTTTGGTAGAGAATAAAGCTTTAACATTTCAATCAACTCAATTTTTGTATTATCTATTTTCACTTGATCGCAGAACAATTTCTAACAAGTTACAAAACGAGTTATCGACAGTTTAAATGTTGCCAGGAGGCGCTCTTCGCAGTGGAAGTAACTGGCGAATCTATAAAAAGCCAAGAACATTGTAATAGAGACTATGTAGCTTTGCAGACAGATGCTTTATTTGTCTGTCCATTTGTATGTCCGAAAAAATCGTCTTCCATTGTAAAGTGTAATCTTTTTTCAGTTTCAACCACATTTCAGTTCAAACAATACACAAGGTAAATAACATTTTGTGTATCACATGAAATATATGTTTTTTAATTATAAAAGTACTACCTGTTTTCAAGCTTGAATTAATCTGATAATCGCACAGCTTATATTCATTAAGATCACACGTGAAAACAACCAGGTTTATTGATACCCGTTAGTTTAGATCTCACTACAATATCCCCTATGTTCTTTTTGATTATTTTTTTTATACAAAATCACTGAAATATTTGTCTCGCATATCTTGATGTGTTGAGGATGAAAGTCTCTAAAAATGAATAACGTATGGAATTTTTTCGTGCTTTTGCTCTGAATATTTATCCTTTTAAAATTTCAGATTTCATTTTCCAACCTCTTTCTCGCAGTCCTGAGAAGAACAATGAAAAAGCGTCGTGAAAGTTTCGTTCACTGTTTCAAATCCGGCAGAACATCGGTATTTGGGATTTTACAATGCTCCCGTGGATGAAAATGACTTTTATATAGCAAGTGATGATTGTTATATACCCTAAATACCCTAGTATCCACTTATCTCCCTCTGCAAAGTTATTTCTCTTGTTGATTGTTCGAGCTAAGGTAAATAAACCTATCATAAAAAAATTAACTTTTTGGATTTGGCAAATATTTCTTTCTCTCATTCAGCTACATAGATGTATGCATACTCTGAACAAACGTCTTCCCCATAGCTGTATATTATTTGGGAGATAAATGATATTATTACAAATAAAGTCTATCTTATCAGACACTCAGACAGATACAACTAGAAGTCGACAGACAGAGCGATATATATGTTGGTAGATGAGTAGGTGGGTTCATAGGTCGGCGAATTGAAGGATGTACGGACAGACGGATAGGTAGATAGATGGAAAGATATAGTTCTTCTTCCTTTAACAGTTTATTTTACTTAAATTGTTTGTACTTATCTAAGTAAGTTAGTATTGTGTCATTTAGGGTGATTTTGAACCTATATAAATATTTGGATGAAATACTATTCCACGCATTACCCTAATAGGTGCGACCTTGTAATAGAGAAGGCCTAAAGAAATTTGTGCTCACAACAACTATTGTACCATAGCGTTACTCAATGTTATTTTATCAGCTTTGACCAATAGGTTTAATTAAAAATCAAAACTTGCCCGGAGCAAACTAGCCCTCACCTGCACAATCTAACCCCCAAAAATTGTGTATATTAGCTAGATTGTAATGGCTAAGCAGGTCAGTATTTTCCATAGACGCCAGCCAATCTTTGAGTTTACAATGAAGAGAGCTGTATTTCTTTTTGTCTTCAGTGTCGTGGCATATGTTCAGTCAGGTACGTCTGTCCCTTCGTTCGTCTCGCTAGCGAGAGTATATATATATATATATATATATATATATATATATATATATATGTGTGTGTGTGTGTGTGTGTGTGTGTGTTTTGTTAAACATTAAATTGCCTCTGCGCATTGAAGAAATTAGGTTATCAAACTCTTCAATTTCTGAGGTGAGGAGTTCTCCACGTTGTCAAGCACTACAATTTTGGAATTAAGTATTTCTTTCTAGTAACCTGCAGTCCCATATTGTATAAATGGAAGTGATCGGAACTTTTGAAGTTGAAGGCTAGCGCGACTTTCAGACTAGCAAGTTGTTTCCATACAACAATTTACCGTTACATTATCCGATTGGGGTAGTTGGGGGAGTTTGCACATCTCTTTACTAAACTTTTTCGTTTTCAAAATGAAATGACTCGTCATGACAGTAAGACTTATTGAACTTAAGAACATATTCCAACATGCATCTAGGTATCTCCATTTTAACGTTCAGTATACTTTCATTACGTGTTGCGTGAACATGTTACTGTAGGTTTATTTCACCCAGACTTTTTAAATATTTTTAGCATATTGCTACATTAGAGGAAAATGCCGTTGAATCCCATCTAAAATCAGAGCTAGAGGATCTTTATCAAATGATAAAATTAATGCCATAACTAGGTCGGCGACACGCCAATTGTTTCACTTTGTCGCACTAAGTATGGACCAATTTTTTCAATATTAGCAATTTTTGAATGCAATATGGTACTACGTATTATGTTTCAAATCGGTCTTACTCGGTTATTAGTTGTACGTATAGG
This sequence comes from Margaritifera margaritifera, assembly GCA_029931535.1. NCBI lineage: Eukaryota > Metazoa > Mollusca > Bivalvia > Unionida > Margaritiferidae > Margaritifera > Margaritifera margaritifera. The sequence goes on from JAQPZY010000418.1 coordinate 150,776, forward strand.
TTTCTTCATCAAAAAATTAATGAATATTTTTTTACTCGACGTTGCATTTAGCTGCTAATGTTGTCTTCATAAATCTATTTAAATGCAATGTAGTATGCTTCATTATGAAAAAAAGGAGTAGTAGTAGTAATAGTAGCAGCAGCAGCAGTAGTAGTATAGCGTTATGAAACTATTGAGTTATTATAAAAATGACCAATAGGTGTCCTTGGTTGTCCAAAATGCGAATCTTTAAAAATGTGTTTCTTTCTTTCTTTCTTTCTTTCTTTCTTTCTTTCTTTCTTTCTATCTATCTATCTATCTATCTATCTATCTTTCTTTCTTTCTTTTTTCTTTCTTTCTTTTTTTCTGTCGTTTCTTTCTCTGTTTCTTTGTTTATTTCTCTCTTTCTTTTTTCTTATATCAACTAATTGGAAGTCACTGACGGCCGAGTAGTCTTTCTATCAATCCCGTTCGTTCGTTCGTTTGTTCACTTTGCATTCTCAATCCATGCCTTATCTCTGTTTTGCTAGCACCTACCGACTCAGAGAGGATCTGGCTGAAAGATTTGACCACAAGATTCCAGACAGACAAACGGACACTTAGTGACCCTTGCCTCGCTGATGAGCTGACCTTTCACCTCATGCGCGGTTCACATGCTCTGACCTTAAACTTGAAGAGGAATGAGGGGATTGATCCAAATGCTGACGTTTATGTTGTGAGAAAATTGAAAGACGGTCGATCCCATATGGAGAAAACACGAAATTTGGAACCGGAGGTAAGCTTTCAACATATTACAAAAAGAACGTGTTGCTGTACAAATCGCTTTATATATATAACACTTGTACAATTTATTTAACCAAATCCGATGGTAAGGTACTTCAGAAAGTTATTTTCTTAAACACACGTAGTTGGAATTTCTGAAGCACTCGTAAAATGTCTTCAAGACACGCAGCTCGGAGTTCTGAAACACTTGTAAAGTTAACTCTAGGCCCTAACTAAAGTACTATTGAAATCTTTCTGATAATTAAAAAAATGGTATCAGGGAGATAAATTGATATCATGAGTTATTTCCTTTGTAACTGCGCATCAATTATTTTATGTTGATTTTTTAGTAAATTAAATAACTAATGAGAAAATTGCAAAAGTAAAGAAAAGAGTCTTTGTCTACTTTGTTTGAAAGGTCGCAGAACGGGCTTGTATACATTCAAAAATATTTCAAAAAAATATGATAACGGTAATCCAGAACAGTGTTAAAAAAAATTTACATCCTAAGTATTGAAATTCACATCAGTAAATAAAGTAAGCCAAAACATGACAAAATATAAATAAAATAATGCACGATGTCATAAATTATAATGTCTATACCAATCAGTGGCAACTGTTCAAATAAGGACGTTGGTAACAACCACTTAATGCTCGTGACACAAAATATAATGCACGGTATATCATAAATGCGAAAGCAATAGGTAAAAAGGCATGTAAACATAAAAGATCTGGGATGGGAAAGTGGCGTGACCCCGGGGATGGTTCAGTTGCAATATATTAATATGATACGAACCCAAGCGTCAGATGAGTGAGATCCTGAGGAGGGCATTTTGCAAAAATGGAACAACAAAGAAAAAATTATGAAAAACTTTTTTAAAAATTGGCGTTTAACAATTTTTTCATTTCTAAAATTTAAAATAAAATAAAGAGAATTGAATATTTTTCAAGTGTTAAAAGACTTTGAATAGAAAATATGAAGAAAAAAATATTAAATAAAAAACTAAACAACCAAAAAATTACAAAGTTACAAAATTTATAAGCTTTTACAAAATTAAGAATGTTAAACCTTGAAAATTAAAAAGATAAAAAGTACAAAATTAAAATAACAAATGTACTTGCAAAACTAAAAAAATAAAAAAATAGTGAACTGTATATTGAAAATAATGTTCTTTAAATGAATCAAGGATGAATATTTCATTACTTTGGTTACCGATTCCAAAGCAAGTGCGAAGAAAACTGAAGCTTATTTCATACATTTTCCATCTAAAAAAGAATGAAGATGCATAAATAGGCAAAATGTTAACAGAATCATAACAAAAAGACGCAGAGATTTATTCGAAAGAAATGTAAATGCGTGCAGATTCTACAGTGGTAACAAGCAAGATTTGTATGAATTTATCGATGGTATTTAGACATACTTGAAGAAAACGATAATTCAGAAAATTATAGAATTTAATATGTGGAAATACAGCTAAAATTAATGTATGTATTGATGCATGAAACTGTATATTTAAGAATTGGAGAAATTTAATACAGAACGTTCTACCATGGAACAAACCTATGAACGTAATGAACAGACGGGTAAATGAATGATGCCATGAAACATTTTTATGACATTTTACATACTAAAGGAAATAAACAAAAGTCCTAATGGATATTTGACAGAATGAAATATCTAACACTGCACATAGCTAGGTATCAACCTCTTAGTGGAAAGTCATATGGTAGCATGATTGGACGAAGACCAAAAAATCTCGCAACAACGTAAACAATATTAACAACAAATGTTGTGTTATGTTGTAAAATCGATAGTAAATACTCGACAGCAAAATCCACATAGACCATCAAAAGACAGTTTAAATAAGTACTCAGGCTTGATTAACAGGTGCCCATGAAAATTAAAAAGACATAAACAAATTTGAAAAAGACTTTGATATATCTGTAAATGTGCACACAATACTGGAAAGGGTAGGGAGCGATATGGAGAGAAACTATATTAAATCTCATTAAGTAGCTTGCAGAGAGTGTGAGACATGTTGACATGTTTTATTCATGCGACCACAACAAGAATAAAGACTGAAGATACAATTACATTGAAATAAAATATTTATTAAGGCTAGCATCGATCCAAATTAATGAACACAAAATTACAAGTTTATATATAAAAATGATTGATTTTTTTTCTCAGTACACCAGAAAAGTTACTAAAATACAAAATAATATGTTACAGTGTAGATATCTCAATAAACATAATGCCAGAAAAGGGGCATGTTGTAAAAGTTTTTAAAATCTTCACCATCGGCTTAAATATTCGTTTGTTGTTTATGCTGAACTTGAATCTCACAGCATACCATACTCAAAGTCTCCATGATGTGCGCCAGCAAACTGTAATAGCGATACGAATCGAACAGATATATCTTGGACTAAAAAAAACACATGAACATGTTGCATCAGGATTTTGCATCTGCGTGAAGCCAATGCAAAAATCTTACAAACAAGTGGAATACAGAGAAACTTTTTAATAGTTGTGTAAGATAGTAAAAAATAGAATTACATAGTTGGTACTACATATAGTGTGTGCAATTTGATATTTTGTATATGTTAACATATCACTTTATGTGAATCTGATTGGTCCAAAATCCATATAAGTCCATGAAATTCTTGCGCAGTAATCTCTTTTCTGATTGGCTGCGACCGTGGGAATTTTCTTTAATCCACCTTCTGGAACATTTTCTTTTTACTATTACTATCATCATTTGGCGGACATTTCTCGAATTGATTCCCCAAGGGGCATTGAGAAACAAAGGTTACGTCTGTCAGAATATCCCCAATTTACCCCACAGGGGCTCGTTACAAATAAAATTAAGCGTATGGGTCAATGGATAAAGGGATGGGGGGGGTATAAACATGTAACAGGGATCCCACCCTATAACAAGTGAGGTTTAAATGTCACCGTATAGGAGAAAATAAACTCACCTCTGTTTAGAGAAGAAAGTTTTCTAACCACAGCATTGTTCCAAATCAAATAATGCAAACATCCGGTCACAAATAAATTAAAACTGGAATTATTTTACTCAGCAACATCTTTAGTCTAGATTCAGTACAATTTATGCATTCAGTGATCACCCCTTCTCATAAATATCCAACACCTGGAATGCTACTTGTTCTGCCGTATATGATACTGCATCCATAGCAGTGGGCACACTTTAGGTGTAAATATTGTAAACATTATCATCGACATCGATGTATATGGCGCGTCTAACCTAATCCTAGTGAACTCTGTGACATCACACAGGACTTTCCATCGGAGATCCAGTGTTGAGAAAAGATGTTGTCTGTGTCAAATGTTCTACTGCTTTGGAAGGATAGCTGCTGTTTGAATTATAATTTGTAAACAATATCTACTTTTAAATGTCATTGGTTATAGAACTTTGTATTAGTAATTCAACTAGCGTCTGAGACCATTTTCTACGCGAAACAATTGAAAGGTGCAGTGTCTGAGCAAGAAGAAGCGAAAGTATTTCTTTTTCTTTCTCTACAAATTATTTCCATTAAAATAAAAACAACTATATGATAACAAAATCACAAATTTGTAATGATTTAATATTAAATTTATGAAACTACTCGTTGAATAATTTATACATTCTTCAAATCGTTTCATAAATATAATTGTAAAGTATTACCCATTTGAGATCTTCTATGTATACAACGAAAATAGACGTAAACATGGGATATCTTTGATTTTCAAAGGGAATGAGGAAAAACATTACAATTCAACTGACATTTGTCATATCTGTGAAAGGAAAATATTTGAAACAATAAAGTGCGCGACCATGATAACTTAACTGGAATGTATAAAGGTCCTGCTTATGTCGATTGCAACGAGAATTATAAATATCCACAATTAATTTCTTCTTTGTTCATTCACAACCGTTCAGGATATGATTCATATCTCTTTATCAAGGAGCTGGTACGTCAAGATTTCTATTGTTATAAACAAATGTATCTAACACTGATTAAAAGTACATATCAATTAGTAAGAACTTTGAAATTGCCAAGTTTAAGAAGGATGATAATTGTAAACGTACGTTTAGATTCGTAAATAACGATATATTTATGAGTCAAGCTCTTGCACAGTCGGCTAAAAATTTAACCGACACAAAATATATAGAAACAATGCAACACTTTGAACATATTCAACCTCAATCCTTCGAAAAGACATTTATCCATACGAATACATGGATACCTTTAAAACATATTTGATAAGAGTATACCATCCAACGAAACTCTTCACTCATCACTTAACGATTTAAACATATTCAATGATAATTATCAATCTGTAAAAGGTGTCATGTTACTGTTATGACTCTATGGTCTAAGAAAAATGTCACAGAAAGAAAGTGAAAACAACAAATCAAGTAAAAATCAACAAGCAATTTATTTCTAGATAATTAAAATGAAAATCCAAAAGACACTTACAGTAACGTGTACTAAAATCCAAATAATCCAATAAGAATTAGTGTCCTAATCACAAGTCCTAAATATAGAATGTTCCGAATGCACTGGATGTACCCTTGAATGTTTTGATATGCCAATAGTCTGTAATGTCCTGATGTACCAGTAGTCTTTAATGTGCTGATATCAAAATGAAGTACTCCAATAAATCTCTGAATGAGTTCACATAAATTCCAAAATCATCCATTCAGAATCCAAAATCCAAAAGTCAATGAGCACTGTTATAATCCAATGAATATTTTAAATAATTCCTCTCTTAGAATTTGGAATGACTTTCCACAACTGTAATGGTTCTTTACAAGACTGATCGTAATGTCAAAATTGAAAACTGTCCACTAAACATGGTATATATAAAGATAGGTCACATGACAGAACATTCTATAATAATAAATGTATGTGTGACCATAGACATGTAATTCCTAAGGGAGTTCCAGTTTTATCTGTAAAAAAAATCCACCTTGACCTCAAATTGAGTAAATATTGTGTTTATCAAAACTATCCTTGAACTCAAATCTTAAGTAAACATCTTAATTCAAGGACACGTTTTTCTGATAACAACATTAAGGTTTAAAGAAATATTAAAGTCAATAAACATTTATAATTTCCTAAAATATTAAAAATATTATATAAACATTATACATAACATTACGCTTACATGTTAAAACATTGTGTGATCCACACAGCTATTACCTGAGATAGGTAGTTGATGTTATGTGGCAACTTCAAACAATTAAGAAATGTATGCATACAAGACTATTAACTTGAATCAGCATATGATTACACTGTACCAGGCTTAGCATATTATGCTAGTTTCAAGATGTCTGGTGTAACACGTGAATTAATAACGAATGCAGAGTAAGTGAATTAATAACCAATGCGGATTAAGTGAATGAATAACCAATGCGGATTAAGTGAATTAATTACCAATGCGGATTAAAATGCTAATATTAAATATGACGGTGAATTCAAAAGGACGAAGTTTAAATCATTCATTAAATATGTAGTTCTCATAACCTCTATTTTTGGGCAATGTGTCAACATTTACCCGTAAAAATATTAGATGGGCAGACAATAAACAAATTAAATGGTTTAAAATAATATGTTCCAAATACTTAATAATATTCATTCTGGTTTCATATTTCAAGTGAATTTGTAGATGCCAACAAATCTACACAGCTAATTTAAAGAATACACATTTGCACCTAAACATCTGTGTCGTAACCTTGCTGTCTTTAAGGTAATAGTTCCATAAGTTTTTTAACAGTGTCTAATATTGCAGCAATTGCTCCTACTTTAGTAGGTCAATACCTACTAGATTGCAATTTTATCATCGAAGTTCACAACCAGTAAGGCGTGATATTCACGTATTTCAAATAATACTTCTATTAGATCCATAATTATGTAAAAAATGTTTGTAAATTCAACGTTTTCGTTTGTGTTTCGTGTTGGTCTTCTTTGCCTCTTCCTTTTTTCGCTGCAACCCTAAATTGGGCCACCAACAGGACTTTCCGATACTTTGGTGTATGTTATGCGGACCCCTTGCGACCCTACTGACGACCCCCGCGACCCTGATTTGTATATATCAGATTTACACAACTGTTCTTTTGTCCATAAACTTGGTCTCACGTCGCAGTTATATAATAATGATGACTCCATTCACCATGTTCCCCCTCAGCGCAATTCTATATTTTTGAGTTCACATGTCATATCGTATCTACTTTGTCAAAAGTTTTACATGTTCTAATTGTTTAAGCCTATGATCATAACTGAAAAAAAATATAGAGCAACCCATCTACTTACCTACAAATCAGCTTATCATCAAACGTACCTATTTATCTATCTACATATCAACCCTACCAAATACCAACAATCGAATAATCCACATACTTAATCAATCCCAAAGTGCATTAGCTGCTCAGTTATCTACCAACCTACATACACACACAAATAGCTACTTAAGAAACTAAGATCAGTCAACTTACATAGTTATCTGCCTATTTACTTACATAAACATCTTAGGGTTGAAATACATACTGTAATATCGCTTATTCTCGTTTCTCTCAATTTTAGTGGTTTAGTATAAAGTTACATTTTCGTGGGTACTTGAATTCGTGGTTGTGCCTTTTAAAGTTTGCATATTTGTAGGCATTTAATTTCTGAGAGTAACCTCTACAATACCCCAAATAGAGAATACAAAAGAATAAAGCAAAGACGACAACAAACGACAGCCTCTTCAATTGTTAAAAAATACTACTACCTGTATGAGCACAAATCAAATACCCGTCAATATAAATCACTTACACTCAACATCAAAGAAAGCCGACAAGGGCAACAACACTAAGCTAATCGGTTAATACATTACATGTAAATGATGTCTTCCGTAAAACAATGTCTCTACTTTCTGAAGACCATGGCGTGAACACACTGGCTGAAGAGTGGTAAAATGCAACATAGATCCAGTCGGTTTGGATAATGTCATCATTCCACATGTGAACCGAACACGTGACCAGCTGCCCCTTGCTCAATGCAATTTGCAATCAGTGTCAACATTTGATGTGTTCAGAGCCCATCAAAGTGATAAATTGCTAACTAAATTGAAAAATAATGGAATCACTCCTTTGTTTTAGCCTGCCTCGTGTACAAACCAACTTCAATAACTAGACTTTACTTAAACCCTCGTGAATCAAGCCAATTCATGCTGAATGGATAATTGCGGCTCACGCCAAAATGTGTGAGCGATTGGACCTAATTATCCGTGGCTTTAAGAATACTGGACTTGTTTAATTCAACAATTTCAGAATTATTTTCCCGACAAATAGTTGTGTGTACCAACCGACATGGTTGACGCGATGTTGATTCGGTGGCTTTGTCCGAAAATCAATGAAGTGTGAGCTTCTATAATATGCGGTAATTAGTGTATATACAGTGTTTTATTAGCAATTGTGCTTCGAGCAATAGTTTTAGTATTTTACATTCACTGTTCATTGGGATTTAAGCATGCATGGATACAATGAGACGTGCTTTCACGAGGATTTAAATTTGTCAATAACAGTTACACTTCAATGAAGAATAGATTTGAATAAGTATTAATTCTAATTTTAATTTATAGTATCATGTCTTATTCTTTCTTTCATTTTCAGTAATATCAGTGTTTGAATACCTTCTGTTTTTTTCTCGTTTCCCTCTATCCTTACTTATCTCACAACATATAGATTTAAGGCAGTGAGTGAAAATTACAGCTACCGGATACCGTATAGAAACGTTTGCATTGAAACAATATATAATACTGCGTTAGGATTTTTTTAAAGGGTTAAAAAGAAACAAGTGTAAAAGCTAATATTTGTTACCATATGACAGAAATGACGCTGATTTATCAAATAGCTTTGTTGATCTCCAGGAATCAAACAGTAAAAAGATGAGGGGGGGGTCTTCTTATCAGATGTGGCCAAATTTTTCGTTGTGTCTTTAAATTTGTGATTCAGGGCACCAACGAAATCCACTAAAATTGGTACCCCACGAAAATTAGTGATACTACAGTAGAACCCGCCTTCATACCTTCCAATCTAAATTTGCACATATTTATTTGAGCAGGAAGTGGCTTACTACCAAGATATGGAGAATGGGGCATTCATGGACTGTCAGATATGTCAAAAAGATCAAATGGACAATGTGACAGAGTTATCGTAAGTATATTATCAAATAAACAAGTATAAAATGTACAAACTGTGTGCAGCACCAGCGGCCACAATTAGAGATAACAATTTCCGTTCCTGTACAATGTGTTGATTCAGTGGCCTGGAGAGATAACCGAGCCTTACCCAAGCAACAGAAAGGGCTCGTGTTCTGCTGCTTCATTTAAGATGGCCCGTATTTCGAATTGAAGCTTTCAATCTCGGACACCAGGGGTTCGCATGCGAATTCTTCACTGCAAATCATATCAACACACGTTTTTTCATGTATAAAAGTAACACTTCTTAGAGCGAAGAATTCTTGGTACTACACCTTTAAGTTTCAGGTACGCTTAATATTATCAAAGTATTATAACCACCAGGGTGTTTGAGATGTTTATATTTCCATCTTCATTTATTAAATGGAGATATAGTGGTTGTTATTTACTATATATATCATAAACATATATCATAAAAACTCGATAAAAATTGTATCGCTACTGTGATATAGCCACGGTGGCGATAAAAGTTGTATCGCCAATGTGATGATATACTACTGCAACTACTTTCTTTATACATTCTTCCTCCTCTTCTTCTTCTTCTTCCTCGTCGTCGTCGTCGTCTTCTTCTTTACGTCCTCTCTTTCTCGCTCTTCAAAAGGAT
>JAQPZY010000236.1:0-81124 GCA_029931535.1 Margaritifera margaritifera
GCCCGATCTACATGCAAAAGCCTTCTGACATTGAAAAGTTAAAGTAAGGTGTCCATCCTATCTTTAGATTTATTAAATGAAAGTAAACGTCCTGTGTCACTTTCGACAAATTCAGAAAAAGAAGTATAAAATGTCGTCCCGAAAGCAAGATAAAGTCAATATTGTACTAAGTTGTAATTTACTAGGGAATTATTGGAAACCATTTTACATCTCTGTTTGTGCTTTTCACCTTGTGCATCTTTTTCCACTGCTGATTTCCCCATGGGGGCCGCTGGAAAACAAATCTGTTATTGTACTCCAATGCTTGTGTCTTTTCAGGATTATTCCATTCCAGGGACAGGAATAAATATAGATGAAGATGGGGCCCGATCTACATACAAAAGCCTTCTGACATTGAAATGGTAAAGTAAGGTGTCCATCCGATCTTTACATTTATTGAATGAAAGTAAACGTCCTGTGTCACTTTGGACAAATTCAGAAAAGCATGACAAAATGTCGTCCTGAAAGCAAGATAAAATCAATATTGTAGTAAGCATTAATTTACTAAGGAATTATTGGAAACCATTTTACATCTCTGTTGGTGCTTTTCACCTTGTGCATCTTTTTCCACTGCTTATTTCCCCATGTAGTCCCCTGGAAAAAAATCTGTTATTGTACTCCAATGCTTGTGTTGTTTCAGGATTATTCCATTCCACGGACTTGAAGAAATATACATGAAGATGCGGCTGGATCTACATGCAAAAGCCTTCTGACATTGAAAAGTTAAAGTAAGGTGTCCATCCTATCTTTAGTTTTATTAAATGAAAGTAAACGTCCTGTGTCACTTTGAACAAATTCAGAAAAGAATGACAAATTTTCGTCACAAAGGAAGATAGAAGCAATATTGTACTGAGCGGTAATTTACTAGGGAATTATTGGAAACCATTTTACATCTCCGTTGGTTGTTTTCACCTTGTGCATCTTTTTCCACTGCTGATTTCCCAATGCAGGCCCCTCGAAAACAAATCTGTTACTGTACTCCAATGCTTCTGTTGTTTCAGAATTATTCCATTCCACGGACAGGAAGAAATATACATGAAGATGGGGCCCAATCTACATGCAAAAGCCTTCTGACATTGAAAAGGTAAAGTAAGGTGTCCATCGTATCTTTGTTGTTATTTAATGAAAGTAAATGTCCTGTGTGACTTTGGACAAATTCAGATAAGGATGAGAAAATATCGTCACAAAAGCAAGATAGAAGCAATATTGTACTAAGCAGTAATTTACTAGTGAATTATTGGAAGCCATTTTACATCTTGGTTGGTACTTTTCACCTTGTGCATCTTTTTCCACTGCTTATTTCCCCATTGAGGCTGCTGGAAAACAAATCTGTTATTGTACTCCAATGCTTGTGTTGTTTCAGGATTATTCCATTCAACGGACAGGATGAAATATAGATGAAGATGGGGCCCGATCTACATGCAAAAGCCTTCTGACATTGAAAAGGTAAAGTAAGGTGTCCATCCTATCTTTAGATTTATTAAATGAAAGTAAACGTCCTGTGTCACTTTGGACTCATTCAGAAAAGAATGACAAAATGTCATCACAAAAGCGAGATAAAAGCAATATTGTACTAAGCGGTAATTTACTAGGGAATTATTGGAAACCATTTTACATCTCTGTTGGTGATTTTCACCTTGTGCATCTTTTTCCACTGCTGATTTCCCCATGGAGGTCCCTGGAAAAAATATCTGTTATTGTACTCCAATGCTTGTGTTGTTTCTGGATTATTCCATTCCACGGACAGGAAGAAATATACATGAAGATGGGGCACAATGTACATGCAAAATCCTTCTGACATTGAAAAGGTAAAGTAACCCTTAACAAAATTAAATGCATTGAAATGCCATTATACTTCCATTTAAATTCTTGGCATTGAAAATCCATTGATTCACCATTATTTGGCTCAGATTTGTGCGTGTAACAAAGAATGCAGAAAACCATTGAAATTCCATTAAAAAACCATTGAAACTCCATTAAAAAAGCATTGAAATACCATTGATTTGAGACGAAATATGCTAATGAGATGTACCATTAAATCAATGGATAGAAAAAACACTCAAAGAATATTTAAATGATGTCATAACAATGGAACAAAACAGGGAATATAAATGGTTGGAGTGGCCAATGTGTAAATAATGATTTACATATTTAATGATGTAAAAAAAATGGTTAAAAAATGGCGGTCAATGGGCTGCAATGGCAATGTAAAGACTATAATTAACTGCAGCGATCTGATTCAATGAATACATTTTAACAGCAGAAAAATTAACAGACTATACATTTTTGAAAAAAATTGCATTCAACAACACAAGTATGAAATCCTTGAAATTCAAAACAAATCAAGTGTTAGTTTTTTAATATATTGTAACCCATGGATAGATAACAACAAAATGTATACCATGTACAGCACAATCAGCTTTAATACAATCTTGCAAATTAATTTTATCACAAATGCTTCAGTGTAAAATGAAATCATTTAAACTGAATTATGATTTGCCAAATTTATATCTATAATTAGTGCATTAATAAAAGGATCATATTGTTTCTAATCTGATGAGTACATTAAGAATCTACTTGTAATTAGACTATCAGCACGGAGTCAAAAGCGCATTAACGGCAAACCTTGTACAAGAAAAAAAATGTTGCTTGATTGTGTATCACAATTTGGAGAAAACTAAATTTTTAGCAGATTCGTGACACGTATAACATTCTATTTATAGAACTCCCAGACTTCTAATTTTCAAAGCATAATTTTCCTTTTAGCAGTATATATGATTCTTAGTTTTTATTTTGTCCTCTAAATCTAGGAAATACAAATTATGTGCTGTACATTTTCTGTAGTACGAGCTCTCTATAGGATTTTAAAGTTGGGATCTAAGCTACATTTCTAAAATGAACACATAAATGAAGAAAACGTTTTATCAAATTTCGGAAAATGATCAAGTGTCCATAATCACAAAGAGGAGACCTTCGAAGTAGGCCAGCGCATCCGGACTCTCACTACAGACAGCTCTGACGATGTATAGCTTCTCAATTTAAACTTTTGAAAGTTTAGGCTTTTGAGTATGTCTTGCATTTCCAATTTTATATTTGGTATTTAGGGACCGACCATTTATGGGGGTGCATGGGGTGGGGAATGGATTTTTGGATGAAACAAATTCCAGCTCTCAAATACCTTGAATAAAATTCTCTTGCTCCGATTCATAGCAACTAGAAAGAAAAATCCTATTATATCCATTATATTAGTTGAAAATAATAAATTCTCTTGAGATACAAGAAAATCTCTAGGCTCGAAAAAGAGTTCCAAGTACCCCCCCCCAAAAAAAAAAAAATAGTTGGACCTTTATCTGTACAGGTTTACTATATTTGTATGGGAAATTATGAACGACTGACAAGTATTTTCTTTCTGGGGGGTGGGGGGAATACGGAATGCTGAACAAGAATGTTTAAAACTATAAATTAATAATAAAAATAGTACTACTACTAAGAATAATAATAATAAATTAAGTACTTACTACCTGAAAAAAGACCCACCCAACCTTGGCCCCGGCTAGGGTTGATCAATCATCTGTTCCAATCCCTCTGCGTCTTGCAGAGAAGTTATAAATATAACAGATACCTGTGTGCTATCACGTTCACTTGGCAAAATCATGCGGGAAATTTGGTAAACTGTTATACTGGAAGAAAACTACAAAGTGGGAACTATCCATGGAATACACTTTCGAAACCAGTTATGATTTGACCGTCTTCGGTAAACATTGTAAGCAGTTGTCATACTGGAAGAAAACTACAAAATGGGAACTATCCATGGAGCACACTTTCGAAACCAGTTGTGATTTGACCGACTTCGGTAAACATTTAAAACTGTTATCATACTGAAAGAAAACTACAAAGCGGGAACTCTCCATGGAACACACTTTAAAAGCCAGTCGTGATTCGACCGCCATCTTCGAAGTTTGAGTTTCCCTCTAATCCTGTAAATCAGCCAATCAAAGAAGCTCCAGCATCCCTACTCTCTCATGTACATGTTGATCATGTGATATAAAACTGTTTTCGTCCTTGCGTACTACAGTGAATTAGGTCAAGTCAGCTGCTGGGCAAATTCACATTAGACAACCGCACGTCAGTTGAAAACTTTTTCTTTAGAAAAACAAATCAACAAACAACTCAAATGGAACCAAAGAACAAAAAATGACGCGGACCGTATTTAAAAACAAAAGCACATGGCGTCAGTATATATTAGTTTCTGTGACTTATGTAGACCTAATTTAAGTGTATAAGGTCCATATATTCATGGGCCCATTTGACGATGCCAATTTTTTAAAAACTTGTTCAAACACCCACACACAACGGTAGTTTACCCATGGGCCAACAATAATTATATAGCTGACGTTGTACTAAACCTGGGGTATTATACATATGGAATCTGAAATGCTGATTATTTGCCTAGGAAAAAGCATGATTACTGACCAGTAATGATCTGATCAAAGGTATTCTGTAGTCCAAACCTACATAATTAATTGTCAATCAATGATCAATGGTGACCTAATGAGTGATACAAGTTATCATCTACTGGCACAGGTGTGAATAAAATCCATGTTAAGCCAAGTTTACCTAGATTGATGCCCTTTGACACTTGTATACACTTTGATAATGCATTTTAGTATTTACTCAAAGTTCAATAATATTTGTGTTGTTTCAACATATATATTCCGCTCTTAAACATGTAAAATGTCTGCAATTAGTAGAATGTATAAGCAAATTATATGTATATCAGCTATATACATGTATTTATAGTCATCAGAATAACTTTGTGTTCCAATCTCCATGGAAAGACAGTTGAAACATGGAGTTTTCAATGGTAAATCAAAATGGTCTGCTAAAAATGATTCAACACTTCATTCAACTCAACTGAATTTTTATTAAGGGATATCTAACTCTTCAATGGCCTTAGAAAAGAAATGGAAGTTCAATGGGATTTTAATAGAACTTCTTGTAAAACAAGACCATTGAAACATCATGGCTAAAATTAAATGGAATTCCAATGGTAGTTTAATGTCATTTTTTTGAAAAAATGGAGTTTCAATGTTGCTCAGAAAAATGGTAATCAGAAATTTGTAGCCAGAAAAGTGGGATATTAATGGATTTTTTACATTTTAATGGTCTTTCAATGCACTTTAAATGGTAAAACAATGGAAAATGACCATTTCTTTTTGATAAGGGAAGGTGTCCATCCTATCTTTAGTTTTATTAAATGCAAGTAAACGTCCTGTGTCACTTTGGAGAAAATCAGAAAAGGATGACAAAATGTCATCACAAAAGCAAGATAAAAGCAATATTGTACTAAGCTGTAATTTACTAGGGAATTATTGGAAGCCATTTTACATCTCTTTTGGTGGTTTTCACCTTGTGCATCTTTTTCCACTGATGATTTCCCCATGGAGGCCCCTGGAAAACAAATCTTATTGTACTCCAATGCTTGTGTTATTTCAGGATTATTCCATTCCACGGGCAGGAATGCATATACATGAAGATGGGGCCCAATATAGACGCCAAAGCCTTCTGACATTGAAATGATAAAGTAAGGTGTCCATCGTATCTTTAGTTTTATTATATGAAAGTAAACGTCCTGTGTCACTTTGGACAAATTCAGAAATGGATGACAAAATGTCATCACAAAAGCAAGATAGAAGCAATATTGTACTAAGCCTTAATTTACTTAGGAATTATTGGAAACCATTTTACATCTCTGTTTGTTCTTTTCACCTTGTACATCTTTTTCCACTGCTAATTTCCCCATTGAGGCCGCTGGAAAACAATTCTGTTATTGTACTCCAATGCTTGTGTTGTTTCAGGATTATTCCATTCCACGGACAGGAAGAAATATACATGAAGATGTGGCCCGATCTACATGCAAAAGCCTTCTGACATTGAAAAGGTAAAGTAAGGTGTCCATCCTATCTTTAGATTTATTAAATGAAAGTAAACGTCCTGTGTCACTTTGGACAAATTCAGAAAAGAATGACAAAATGTCATCACAAAAGCAAGATAAAAGCAATATTGTAGTAAGCTGTAATTTACTAGGGAATTATTGGAAACCATTTTACATCTCTGTTGGTGCTTTTCACCTTGTGCATCTTTTTCCACTGCTGATTTCCCCATGGAGGCGCTGGAAAACAAATCTGTTATTGTACTCCAATGCTTGTGTTGTTTCAGGATTATTCCATTCCACGGACAGGAAGAAATATACATGAAGATGGGGCCCAATCTACATGCAAAAGCCTTCTGACATTGAAAAGGTAAAGTAAGGTGTCCATCCTATCTTTAGTTTTATTAAATGAAAGTAAACGTCCTGTGTCACTTTGGACAAATTCAGAAAAGGATGACAAATTGTCGTCACAAAGGAAGATAGAAGAAATATTGTACTAAGCGGTAATTTACTAGGGAATTATTGGAAACCATTTTACATCTCTGTTTGTGGTTTTCACCTTGTGCATCTTTTTCCACTGCTGATTTTCCAATGGAGGCCCCTGGAAAACAAATCTGTTATTGTACTCCAATGCTTGTGTTGTTTCAGGATTATTCCATTCCACGGACAGGAATAAATATACATGAAGATGGGGCCCAATCTACATGCAAAAGCCTTCTGACATTGAAAAGGTAAAGTAAGGTGTCCATCGTATCTTTGGTTTTATTTAATGAAAGTAAATGTCCTGTGTGACTTTGGACAAATTCAGAAAAGGATGAGAAAATATCATCACAAAAGCAAGATAGAAGCAATATTGTATTGAGCAGTAATTTACTAGGGAATTATTGGAAACCATTTTACATCTCTGTTGGTGCTTTTCACCTTGTGCATCTTTTTCCACTGCTGATTTCCCCATTGAGGCCGCTGGAAAACAATTCTGTTATTGTACTCCAATGCTTGTGTTGTTTCATGATTATTCCATTCCACGGACAGGTCAAAATATACATGAAGATGGGGCCCGATCTACATGTAAAAAGCTTTCTGACATTGAAAAGTTAAAGTAAGGTGTTGATCCTATCTTTAGTTTTATTTAATGAAAGTAAACGTCCTGTGTCACTTTGGACAAATTCAGAAAAGGATGACAAATTGTCCTCACAAAGCAAGATAAAAGCAATATTGTACTAAGCGGTAATTTACTAGGGAATTATTGGAAACCATTTTACATCTCTGTTGGTGTTTTTCACCTTGTGCATCTTTTTCCACTGCTTATTTCCCAATGGAGGCCCCTGGAAAAAAAATCTGTTATTGTACTCCAATGCTTGTGTATTTTCAGGATTATTCCATTCCACGGACAGGAAGAAATATCCATGAAGATGGGGCCCAGTCTGCATATAAAAGTCTTCTGACATTGAAAAGTTAAAGTAAGGTGTCCATCCTATCTTTAGTTTTATTAAATGAAAGTAAACGTCCTGTGTCACTTTGGACAAATTCAGAAAAGGATGACAAAATGATGTCACAAAATCATTATAGAAGAAATATTGTACTAAGCTGTAAATTACTAGTGAATTATTGGAAGCCATTTTACATCTCTTTTGGTGGTTTTCACCTTGTGCATCTTTTTCCACTGCTGATTTCCCCATTGAGGCCCCTGGAAAACAAATCTGTTATTGTACTCCAATGCTTGTGTTGTTTCAGGATTATTCCATTCCACGGACAGGAAGAAATATACATGAAGATGGGGCCGGATCTACATGCAAAAGCCTTCTGACATTGAAAAGTTAAAGTAAGGTGTCCATCCTATCTTTGGTTTTTTTAAATGAAAGTGAACGTCCTGTGTCACTTTGGTCAAATTCAGAAAAGGATGACAAATTGTCGTCACAAAGGAAGATAGAAACAATATTCTAAGCGGTAATTTACTAGGGAATTATTGGAAACCATTTTACATCTCTGTTGGTGTTTTTCACCTTGTGCATCTTTTTCCACTGCTTATTTCCCAATGGAGGCCCCTGGAAAAAAAATCTGTTATTGTACTCCAATGCTTGTGTTGTTTCAGGATTATTCCATTCCATGAACAGGAAGAAATATACATGAAGATGGGGCCCGATCTACATGCAAACGCCTTCTGACATTGAAAAGGTAAAGTAAGGTGTCCATCCTATCTTTAGTTTTATTAAATGAAAGTAAACGTCCTGTGTCACTTTGGACAAATTCAGAAAAGAATGACAAAATGTTGTCCCGAAAGCAAGATAAAAGCAATATTGTAGTAAGCGGCAATTTACTAGGGAATTATTGGAAACCATTTTACATCTCTTTTGGTGCTTTTCACCTTGTGCATCTTTTTCCACTGCTGATTTCCCCATTGAGGCCCCTGGAAAACAAATCTGTTATTGTACTCCAATGCTTGTGTTGTTTCAGGATTATTCCATTCCACGGACAGGAAGAAATATCCATGAAGATGGGGCCCAGTCTGCATATAAAAGTCTTCTGACATTGAAAAGTTAAAGTAAGGTGTCCATCCTATCTTTAGTTTTATTAAATGAAAGTAAACGTCCTGTGTCACTTTGGACAAATTCAGTAAAGGATTACAAAATGTCGTCACAAAAGCAAGATAAAAGCAATATTGTTCTAAGCTGTAATTTACTAGTGAATTATTGGAAGCCATTTTACATCTCTTTTGGTGGTTTTCACCTCTTGCATCTTTTTCCACTGCTGATTTCCCCATGGAGGCCTCTGGAAAAAAAATCTTATTGTACTCCAATGCTTGTGTTATTTCAGGATTATTCCATTCCACGGACAGGAAGAAATATACATGTAGACGGGGCCCGATCTACATGCAAAAGCCTTCTGACATTGAAAAGGTAAAGTAAGGTGTCCATCCTATCTTTAGTTTTATTAAATGAAAGTAAACGTCCTGTGTCACTTTGGACAAATTCAGAAAAGTATGACAAATTGTCGTCACAAAGGAAGATAGAAGCAATATTGTTCTAAGTGGTAATTTACTAGGAAATTATACGAAACCATTTTCCATCTCTGTTGGTGGTTTTCACCTTGTGCATCTTTTTACACTGCTGATTTCCCCATGGAGGCCCCTGGAAAAAAAATCTTATTGTACTCCAATGCTTGTGTTATTTCAGGATTATTCCATTCCACGGACAGTAAGAAATATACATGAAGATGGGGCTAGATCTACTTGCAAAAGCCTTCTGACATTTAAAAGGTAATGTAAAGTGTCCATTTTATCTTTAGATTTATTAAATGAAAGTAAACGTCCTGTGTCACTTTGGACAAATTCAGAAAAGAATGACAAAATGTCGTCCGAAAAGCAAGATAAAAGCAATATTGTACTAAGCTGTAATTTACTAGGGAATTATTGGAAACCATTTTACATCTCTGTTGGTGCTTTTCACCTTGTGCATCTTTTTCCACTGCTGATTTCCCCATTGAGGCCGCTGGAAAACAAATCTGTTATTGTACTCCAATGCTTGTGTTGTTTCAGGATAATTCCATTCCATGGACAGGAAGAAATATACATGAAGATGGGGCCCAATCTTCACGCAAAAGCCTTCTGACATTGAAAAGGTAAAATAAGGTGTCTATCCTATCTTTAGTTTTATTAAATGAAAGTAAACGTCCTGTGTCACTTTGGACAAATTCAGAAAAGGATGACAAATTGTCGTCACAAAGGAAGATAGAAGAAATATTGTACTAAGCGGCAATTTACTAGGGAATTATTGGAAACCATTTTACATCTCTGTTTGTGGTTTTCACCTTGTGCATCTTTTTCCACTGCTGATTTTCCAATGGAGGCCCCTGGAAAACAAATCTGTTATTGTACTCCAATGCTTGTGTTGTTTCAGGATTATTCCATTCCACGGACAGGAATAAATATACATGAAGATGGGGCCCAATCTACATGCAAAAGCCTTCTGACATTGAAAAGGTAAAGTAAGGTGTCCATCCTATCTTTAGATTTATTAAATGAAAGTAAACGTCCTGTGTCACTTTGGACAAATTCAGAAAAGGATGACAAAATGTCGTCACAAAAGGAAGATAAAAGCAATATTGTACTAAGCTGTAATTTACTAGGGAATTATTGGAAACCATTTTACATCTCTGTTGGTTCTTTTCACCTTGTGCATCTTTTTCCACTGCTGATTTCCCGATTGAGGCCGCTGGAAAACAAATCTGTTATTGTACTCCAATGCTTGTGTTGTTTCATGATTATTCCATTCCACGGACAGGTAAAAATATACATGAAGATGGGGCCCGATCTACATGTAAAAAGCTTTCTGACATTGAAAAGTTAAAGTAAGGTGTCGATCCTATCTTTAGTTTTATTAAATGAAAGTAAACGTCCTGTGTCACTTTGGACAAATTCAGAAAAGGATGACAAATTGTCGTCACAAAGCAAGATAAAAGCAATATTGTACTAAGCGGTAATTTACTAGGGAATTATTGGAAACCATTTTACATCTCTGTTGGTGGTTTTCAACTTGTGCATCTTTTTCCACTGCTGATTTCCCCAAGGAGTCTCCTGGAAAAAAAATCGGTTATTGTACTCCAATGCTTATGTTGTTTCAGGATTATTCCATTCCACGGACAGGAAGAAATATACATGAAGATGGGGCCCAATCTACATGCAAAAGCCTTCTGACATTGAAAAGGTTCCCAAACCGAAATCGCAAGCTCCCCGTGCAAGCTTGCAGCAAGCTTGCGCAAACTGTTGTCGCCCAAGCTAGTATTTGGAACCTTGCGGCAATATTGCGCAAGCTTGCAGGGCTCTTTATTGCAAGCTTGCGCAAACCACATAGAAGAAATATTGCAAGCTTGCTGCAAGCTAGTGCAAGCTTGCTGTAAGCCAGCTGCAAGCTAGCGCAAGCTTGCTGCAAACTAGTGCAAGTTTGCTGTAAGCAAGCTGCAAGCTAGCGCAAGCCTAAATAAAAGCTTGTGCAAGCCATAGTCAAGTATAAAACAAGCTTGTGCAAGCTAATAAATTTAGCGCAAGCTTATGCAAGGTTCATTGCCGTAAAAATGTTGCATGCAAAAATGACATGATAGGTGGACAACGCCTGTGTAACTTGGAAGCCAAATATCAATATGCTTTAGCTTTGAAACTAAAAAACTCATTAGGAAGATGTTACATATTTTATAGAATTTTATTGAATGATGTTTTATATCAATGTATCAAATATAATGCAAATTACAGGAATTCATAAAGTCATGTACTCTTCTCAAAGTACTATCTGTTGTGGGTAAATTCTTTTTTTTTTTAATGTTATCCTTTGTGTTCATGTAAAATTGATCAGTGTCACTGCTTTGCTACTATATGGCCATCATTTTAAAGATAGACTTAGGTGATTCCAACACATTAGTCTGCTGCCTTGGATCACCAGATTTGAAAAAGTTAGCTGAAATAAAACAAAAGTTATAACTATAAACATAATTTATTCCCCAAGTAATACATACAATTTTTCTTTCAAACATACATTTCGGGCAGAATCCGTCATCATCAAGTTGGCCCCTACAACCGAATTCAAAGCAGGTTTTGACACGTAGGCGGCAGTGTAGTTTTTTCCAGAATCAGATGGTCATTTTACTTCAGCAGTTAAATGAAGACTGTCCCAAATTCGATTGTCAGCATATGAACCCTATGATATCTGTGTATACTGCATGATGCTGGAAAGCACAAGAGCAAACAAAACAAAACCGCCATCGGTAAGAATTCAGCGTAATGTAATTCCACAGATTCATACCGCCAATGGTTTAAATTCCGGAAACGGAAAACGGAAGCGTGGTAAAGTCTAAACTATGATAGCGACGCCACGGAAATCTTCTGGCAACGGATTTTTGCCGTGGATAATCTTTTCGATGTCAAATAATTTTTCAGTATCCAACAATAAATTATTTTCTATGATCTCATAGAATATACGCAGTTGAATGTTTGGTGCCAAATAATATTGTTTTAAATAAAATTACAGGAAATAATTTATCGATGGATGCTGAACAAGTCTTTGTTTACAATGTGTGTCAGCAGTGTTGGGTTGTGAATACTCACTCATGTCCCCAATTTGCAATTTACACACAAATGTTCCTTTATTCTAGCTGTGATATGTAAGATCCATAAAAATTGGAAGTTTTATTTCAATGTTTTGGGGTTGGGATTTTTAAATATCAAAATATTTAAAATAAAACATAACAAATTCTTTCTTTTTGTTGTTTTTGTTAATATGACTCAAAGAAATTGATAAATCTAGTGGGATTTGCATTTTGGAAAAAAAATCATAATAGTACCTTTGTTGAACTTGGATTTTATCTTGCAGTAAACACTGAACTGGAAACTACATTTTGTAGTAAACTGATAGTCATAAAATGACAATGTCCATGAACTTACAGTTCCCTTATTCTCAACTGATTAAGGCAATGAGGTGATAATACTAAGACTTTGTTAATATTTCATTAAGATTAAATAATACTGGCCACTGGAATTTGACAGCAAGACCATTTTTGCAGTTTCTATGAATATAACATGCAATCAACAAAAATTATCTAAGAAACTGGGTCTGGAAATATGTGGAAGCTAATTTCGCTTTTCACAAGCTTGTGCAAGCTTGCGAATTGCACAAGCTTGCGGATGCTGGTAAGAAAATTATCAGAAATGGTGCCAAGCTTGCGCAAGCTTGCACAAGCTAACAAATTTTCATTGGCAAGCTTATTTTGATGATACTAGCTTGCTGCAACCTTGTGGCAAGCTTGCGGCAAACTAACAGCAAGGATGCATTTTGGTTTGGGTTAGGTCATTAAATAAACAATTCATCTTGGGACAAGGTTTTCCAAACATTTCATACTTATTTTAATTTGCCCATATTACCTAAATTTTGAAACACTAGATTAGGGGCAATTTATTTCCGTATGAATTGATATAGTTCCCCATAGGTACTGTGTAAAAAAATTTACTTTTTGGGGTTAAAAAAAGAATATCACATAAGACACCACTGGGATCTTTGACCTACAATATTCTCAACATCATTGAAAATATCCAGCTGATGTTGTGACTGTGATAACAGAGACACCAAAGAACTAGTCTTGCTTACTACACTGAATATTAAGATCAGTATATGAAAACTGTAATCATTAATTGGTTGGAGATACAACAGGACACCATTTTTGCTTTTCTCCGTCGAATGCATTACCTGATCACATTAACATTAAGATTGCTTGCTTCTACCTCAGAATCCAGCCTTCCCTGAAAGAAAAAAACATCTTTCTGTCTGTATTACATAGACGAATGGAAGTAACTCATAGGTTAACTCCCCTTTATGCCTGCTAGATGGCTACTGGTATTCCAGATGTAACCAGTTTTAACTTTCTGCTGCTACTGTCAACACTGACCTACTGGAATCCATCTAAATTTATATTTAATTTCAACCAGCCACTTTTTCTTTTCAGTGGTAGAGTAAGTCAGAATGTTGTTTTATTGTGCATACCACATTTATCTGATTTCCGGTGAGTTTATTCATATTTTTGCATTTATCATTCTGTTTCTTATTGTCCATGCAATATCAATCGATAGCACACAATTTTTACTAGTGGGATTGCCGTACACTGTTATATTTAAATTTTCAGTTATATTTCATTTATTTCACTTTTAGGTTGTCTCGGTAAAGCGATGTCACCTTTATTTCAACAATTTATATGTTTGTTGTATGCACTTGTTTGTTTGTTATTCTCTTTTCATTGCAGATATGTTAACCAAGTGCAAAAAGTGCAAATGATTCAAGATTATGGAGGACAAACATGAGATTTGTTTAGTATGCACAATGTGCTCGACATCACACACATGTAATATGTGTGCGTCATGGACAGAAGACATATGATCCAGCATTTTAAAAAGGAAACTAAAGGGCCATGAAAAATGAGCTCACTCAAAATCATCAAAGCAGGAAATTTTAAGCCTTCACCCCACTTCAGAATCATTGATGAGTTTTATGGGGGACATTGAGATGCCTCCACCCCCAATGAAGATACAAAAAACAGTGCCAGCAGCAACTGCACCTGAGGTTGCAGACCCAGTAGATGCCACAACAAGTGATTCCAATCAGGTGTTGGATTTGCAAATGATTCATATTTTGCAACAGGCATTATCATCAAAGATGTAAACGAATGAATTTGATGAAAATTGGCATCCAACTGGGTATAAGTCTTTTTCCCTGCCCGTGCATGATTTTGGAAATATAGAAGCCGGGTGTGCAGGATTACCAATCGACTTTGCTGGCCAGACCAGCCCGCATGTTATTTATCGTGAACCGTACACTGTCCTGGCTGCTGACCAACCAGTACATCCATCCAGACAATCCATGACTGGCAAGCTGGTCAACCATCCATATCTCGAGTACCAACAGGCTTAAAATTTCCTGCTTTGATGATTTTGAGTGAGCTCATTTTTCATGGCCCTTTAGTTTCCTTTTTAAAATGTTGGATCATATGTGTTCTGTCCATGATGCACACATATTACATGTGTGATGTCGAGCACATTGTGCATACTAAACACGTCTCATGTTTGTCCTCCACAATCTTGAATCATTTGCACTTTTTGCACTTGGTTGACATATCTGCAATGAAAAGAAATCAGTTTTAAAAATTTCCCAAAATGTTGTCACAGATATATGTGATCTACTTTGTATGTAAAATCAGTTTTAAAAAATTCCAAAAATTATGTCACAGATATATGTGATCCACTTTATATGTAAAATCAGTTAAAAATTTCCAATAATGTTTGACAGATATATGTGATCTACTTTAGATGTAAAATCAGTTTGAAAAATTTCCAAAAATTATGTCAGATATAAGTGATCTTCTTTATATGTAAAATCAGTTTGAAAAAATTCCAAAAATTTATGTCCCAGATATATGTGATCTACTTTATATGTAAAATCAGTTGTTAAAAATTCCAAAAATGTTGTCACAGATATATGTGATCTACTTTATATGTAAAATCAGTTTTTAAAAATTCCAAAAATTATGTACCAGATATATGTGATCTACTTTATATGTAAAAGGAGTTTTAAAAAATTCCAAAAATGATGTCACAGATATATGTGATCTGCTATTTAGTGATCATCTCCCCTGAAATTTTGAACCATGCCAGGGTTAAAAGTCTGTATTGGTAAATATATCAAATTATTTTTGTCTGATCATTACAATATAAGTTTTAAAATATTTGGGCTTTTTTTCTTCATTTTTTTCATTATGTTGCATTTGTTCAGAAACTTGGATTTTTAATTAAAATTAAGACATCATGTTAAATATCATATTTTGTTCATTACATCATAAGCCTGCTATGACCTTTAAACTTGGAATGACTCACTTATATTGAATTGAATAGTTAAATTCCATGTGTTGTGAGCATTGGAAAGGAGGAGCAAGTGAAATTTATCAGTGACTTTCTTAAATTTGATAGGATTTTTTTTTATCACTTGACAGTGAATACCAACTATATTCATTATATCACTGAGAACAATACAGGATCTTGATTATGCTGCATCTATTCTTGAGCTGAAAATGTGGGGATGGGGAATTCTCCCTACCATTTGAAAAAAATGGTGGGGGGGGGGGGAATTTATGAATATAGGAGTGATTTGATGAAGAAATAAAGGTAGGGCTTGAAAACATATTGAATTATTTTCAAACATTCAGTTTATTTTTTTAGATGACTTTTAACAAATAAGCATGAATCTCACAATTGCATGTCTTTGAATAAACCCTGTGTCAAACTGCCACCCTTACTTTTTCACTAATTCCAGCATTGTACCATCAGCCTCACCTCCTGCCATCCTCCAGTCTAAAATTCGGACAAAAATGCTGTTTTCTATACTAATTGCATTCCTTATAATGACAGTTGACTTTACTGGGCATTAAGATCCTCCTTCTGTCTTTTAATAAGTCTTTAACACAGTAATTGTATGTATAGTGTATTGTCAACACTTTTGGCTTCTGCCATGGGTGTGAAAAGAGATTTGATATGTGGAAATATTGAAATCATCTCAAATCAATTTGAAATTCCATGCCAAGAGGACTCATGTCAAAGAAATGTTAGCACTTTTGATTTCAGTATTACCAGTGATTCACAGCTTTCAATATGGTTTTAATTTTTACATCATACTAAAGAGAAAAAAAAATTCACTTAATAAGATGTATTTAGAATCTCACAAAAATGATGTCATTTTTAATTTATGGACATGGGCTGCTGAGATGGACTTAAATTTATGTTTGCTAATGTCATTGAGCAAATCAAATGACACAGGATATAAATTTTAATTTTTTTCTTCAAGTATCAATAATTTAATTTAATTGAGTTTTAGTTTATTAAATCATTTTTAGTCAATATTTAATGTTCTTTATGGTTAGCATCTAACTATCTATCTATTTATCTTTCCTTGCTCTTAATGAACTGTTACTTCAGAACCCCATATACTGCCATTCTCATTATAATGCCAATTTTTAATGGGGGCAACTGTTGACATTATAATGAATGTAGACTGTATGCAGATGACAAGATTTCATTGTTTTACTTGTATTTACATCATAACATGATACGAGTCATGTGGAACATCAAAAGTATGAGATAGGTTTTATCAAATGTCATAATGATGATATGTGATAACATCATATTATAAAGAGGGAACACAGTCTAATATATAGTGTTTCTCGTTATTATGCTTTCCATGAGAGTCATTAAAGTGAGGCTACCTTATAGTGAGGTATGAGCCAACAAGGCTGTGTGATAATAGCACACAAAATTTGAAAAGAAATTAATGATGTGAAATCACATTAAATTTGTTTCTCAGCAGCCAATAATTAAAATTAGTTATAATGAATCATGTAGCAACAATAGAATTAAATTAAACCAATACAATGGAATCCATGACAACACCCATGTTAAAAGAAGGGCAGTGGTATATTGAGGTGCTGTATAGTGAGGGAGTAGATTAGATGAAATGTGAAGTTGTATGATTAGAACTGAAAATCATAATACCTTTTTTTTTTGTAGCGTAGAGATATTGACAACCATGCTGTCACAGTATCAACAACTAGAATGCTCACAGAACAGCAACCATCACAATCAGGAAGCATTTCTGGACAATATGAAAGTACATGTAAATATCATATATATCTGATAAATCACAATGCATCCAATAACAGAAGAAAAAATTTACAGTTGTGGTATTTTTCACATTAGTGCAGAAACTTATATTTTTTTTTTATCGCCGGCCATATCTGTGGAGGGGGCATATATACAGTGGTTCTCCTGTAAAAAGACCAACCCTTCTGCACTGACAAGCTAGCCTTGTAGAAAGGTTTGCCTCCCATGATGGGACAGAATGGTAAAAAATATACTAGTCTGGTGTCAGGCAAGGTGGCCTCTGATAGAGGGTGGACTCTCTTGAGATGGGCCTCTCATGAGGGGGGACTGCTGTAGTGTTACCCATGATCATCTGTCATGCCCCGTCCTGTCATGTCTGTCACAGATGTGTTGAGCAGATGGCCTCTGATCAGAGGGTGGCATCTTTTGAGATGGGCCTCTCATGAGGGGAGAACACTGTAGTGTTACCCCTTTCCTACCCTGTCCTGTTATGTACCTTCACCTCATGTCTGTAACAAATGTGTCAAGCAAGATTGTAGCCTCTCTTGAGATGGGTGTCTCATGAGGATGGACCACTTTAGTGTTACCCATATCCATTAGTCCTGTCCTGCCCCATCCTGTTCATGTATCACCACCTGACAACTGTCACAAATGTGTCTGCCAAGGTGGCCTCTGAAAGTGATTGGCCTCTTAAGAGGGGAGACCATGTTCATCTTTCCTTTTCCATCACGTCACATACCATATATACTCGATTATAAGTCGACTCGACTATAAGTCGATCCCCCCTTTTTAGGGTTGCAAAAAGTGAATTTCTCTTTGACCCTCCTATAAGTCGGGGTGTATTTTGCAAGTCAGACCCGTCTAAAGGGGTGACTTCTTAGTGAGTCAGAAATGCACTTTGGAAATATAAACAAGCCAATAGTTAAGAAAAATAAAGACAAAACCAGTGTAAAATACAATATTATTGAGTGAAATATGTCACAAATAAATTGAAAACTTACAATTTGTCCATCTTTGTGTAATAAAGTCCATTGAAATCCATAATGCTTGACATTTTAAATCCATTTATATGATAAATCCACAAATTCAATTATAGGTCACATACCGGTATAAAAATAGAAGTTCAGACTGATCCGATTCACAATATCCCGTAATATGTTAATTCCACACGTTGTACAAATAAACAATGAAAGTTGAGTCCACTTTTTGTGATTCACGGTATCCTATAAATGTCACTATCTAATATCATCTGGTACAAAGTCCAAGAATTAATCCTCATTGTCTGATAAAGTTCTGAAATCCTACATCGTCGTCTAGTCATTGTAAATCGTCGTTGTCTAGTCATCGTAAATCTCGTCCTACTCCGATTCCTCGGCTTTACTGTCATATGCGGGTGCTTATGCAGAGACTGAGCTTGGGCTCTGTGAGTAACACTTTGATCATAAAGTCAGAAATCTATTAAAGGATGCAACTGAACACATGTCAATTGTGCGGCAAGATCACAGGGAGTTCAAATAACCACCCTCTGTTACTTGGCACTGAACAAGTATCAAACTCGCAGCTTGATCAAAGGGTTGTCAGTTGGGAAAACAAAGAGTGTGGTGCCTTTACAAGCAAAGGGATTAAGGTCAAAGTATATGCAAAGGAAGTTGTAGAACTCTACTGGGCACTGAACAAGTATTAGATTGGCGGCTTGATCAAAAGGATTGTCAACTTGAAAACAAAGTGAGTCCCTTTACAAGCCAAAGGCTTATCAGCCCACGTGCACTGGCAGATAACTTGGGAAATCTGACTTGTGGAAAAGGAAATACAAATTAAATCAAAACTTTTATTGCATCAGGCACAGTCTTTATACAGCAAAACACAAATATTAAATACAGGTTGTTCGGACTGGTACGAAAATGGAAGCAATATACTTACTAGTAAACACCCATGGTAAACATTGACGGACACTTCATTTTGCGGTAGGTAGTATTTAATTTACCGGTAATATTTTCAAATTATTAAAATCCAAATAACTGTAGATACATGTATTATGTAATGAATACCGTCATGAAACGGATAATCACAGTGCGTATCATATATGCATTACTGCATAGGAATAGTGGCATGAAAACGTAAAAATATATGAATTGACAGTATTTTTATCTACTGCAAACATCTAGAGTTTCCAACATTACCCCAAGATTTATATTTTTTAATGTTGCGCTTATAAGACGACCCCTACTCTGCATGAATCGAATTTTAAGTAAAAAACGTCGACTTATAAGTGAGTACATATGGTACCCTCAACTCACATCCATCACAAATTTCATTTTAGCTCAATAACTTTTGAAGGACTTCATGGATTGAAGCCAAATTTGGTATGATTCTTTACATTAAAATGGCTAAGGTAAGGTTTAATTTTTACTGTTTTCCAGTAAAAATGTTTGGTGTTATGGCCCCTGTTTGACTTAGAACTTTGCTCTTCAATTTCTGTTTAATAACTTTAGAAGGACTTTGTGGATTGAAACCAAATTTTATATGAGGTATTATGTTAAAGTTTGATCTTCACCATTTTGTATAAAACTTTTACAGATTTATGGACCATATTTGACTTAGAACATTTCCCTTTAATTGCATCATTTAGGCAGGATGGACACACTCAAGTTTAAATTTACAAATAGGTATGGTGGTTTCATATGCACAGAAATTATGTTTTTAGTAGTATAAAAACTAATGCTGGACTAGTAAATGTGCATTGAATGTTCTTTTTAGGGGGAAGGGGGAAAGAACAGCATGTTATGCAGTCATGACATAAATGCATTTATGTTGCAGACTTATATTTGCATCCATGAAAAGTTAGTCACATTGATCTATTATTGTGATTTAGTGACTGATGGGTTTTCAGATCTTGTAGTGAAGCAGGTAAGACAAAGGATTTTGGAAAATTCTCTTTTTGATACAGTAATGTATAGTTTGTTTAATGACACAAGTCATACGAGCAGTATTTACACAAAAAAGAATTCCTAATGCATAAATAACAATCTCGTCATCCTACATCATGGGCATTTGGATCACTTTGGGCCTTTCTACCAAGGCTTTATATCTCAGTTGATTGAAACAATTGATTGAAGGATTTGAAAAAAATCAGAACCACTCTGACATGATACCCAGGTAAGATACATAGCTTCTACTTAAGTGTGTTTGTTGTACTACATTGTTTTCACAAAATATTGCTTATGGCAAAATTAGAGGGAAAAATTTTATTAAATTGAATTGAACAAGTTTGCTTTGGTTTTGTAGGGTTTAATGCCATTTTTCAGCACATGATAGGCTATACATGTCGGCCAGTATATTTATAGCTCTACTGGTCATAGACAAGAAGAGCTTATGGGATGGTCTTTTGTCTGTCCTCCAATATGTGCACCACAGCAGCTAATTTGAAAATCTCGTTATCACTGAAGAATATCGGAGATGGTTTCAACGCTCAGCAGTTTAAAAGGAAGAAATGGTCTTATCTTGAATTCCTAGAAATTCTTTTCACCCAGTAGAGCATCAGTCCCTTTGAGGAACTCTTGTTTGGTAGAGGAAGACTCTGGGAAGAGCCATTGACTCACAGGAAGCTGCTGGCAAGCTTTATTACATACCCACGCTGGTTGAACTGAGATTCAAACCCACACAGACAGAGGTGGGATGTGAATGGTCTGTAAAGGCGAACACCTTAGACCACTCAGCCACCAGGACCCCGCAGATGACAGTTTCTGATTCAATGCAGGTTTTTGCACGTAATTTTACTCTAAGCAATGGTTATCAGAAGTCAGTGTAGTGCACCAAAGACAAGAAAGTAGTAGCTCTTTATTTCAGCTGGTTTTGTTGTCTGAGTGGCTCTAATTTCCTAAACACTTCAACCAGTTGTTGTGATTGGCTGAGACATAAAGCCATTGCCATAAAGTCCAGAGTGTTCTGCATGCTCATGATGTCGAATGGTGAGATTGGTGAGATCTCCTTTTATCTTTTCAGTCATAGGCAATACATACCAGTAGTTATCAATTATCTGATGACATTGTAGTGTTTCATGTAGGTATAAATGCCAAGGTTTTGCACTAAGTTTCATTTCTCTGATTCTTGTTGCATCTACACTAAAAGTGAACAATTAGAGGGAATGCAAGTAACTGGAAATGAAAGGTAATGTTGCAGTTCAAGGGAGGTGGCTGTACTGGGAAGTAATTAATGTTGACTACATTCAACAATGGAATACTGAAATTATTATTGATGGAATTTAAATATGTCAACATTACATATTAAAAATATTAATACCTGCATTCAGATGTAATGAAATTTTTTTTGAGTTGAATTTGATTTATGGCAAGTAATGTTGTCATTTTATTTCTTGAGAAAAGTTTCTTCAGGACTGATCCTGATCATGAATAATTTGTTTCTTTCAGATGGAGAGACTGTGATTCTTTCAAGTACCTCAGATAAGTCTGCCATGATGTACTATATCAATGATGGGGTGTCTGGATCATTCAATTGCCTTCTGTATGATCATGCTCATGTTGCAGTATCTGTTCCAGGGGTAGGTTGTCATTGCAGTTGCATTGGGATATAGATATGATATTGCAATAATGTATGAGTACTGATTTCTATGGTATCAGTACAGTGAACAAAGTTCTTCCTTTCAAATACATTTGCTAAGACATGTGGACCTAAAAAAAAAATTAAATGTTGAAAAAATTTGAAGTATTATTTTGGATGGCATCAAAATACAATCATGTAGATATAAATACAAAAATGCATACCAAATTTCATTGTGCCTAACTTAAATATGCTTTGCTAAATTGTGCTAATGAGGTTTCTATCGAAAATTGATCCAAAAGTTAAATTTTTTTAACAATATAAATTGCCGTAATGACTTAAAAATCTAACCAGGTCATTTACATATAAATACAAATATGCCTACCAATTTCATTTATCTACCATAAATGGTGTTTTGTTCAGTCATGCAAAGGTTTTGTCAAAGTCCCAATGCAAAACAATATGCCTCCTTCTGTTATTGCAGTTGGGGCATTAAGAAAAATAAAAAAAATTCACATGAGCTTTTCGAATGTTTCTTTGTTCTCCAATGACTGCCAGCATGTTATCACTACTTCTAAATGGAAAGCTATATGAACATAGGGTTTTCACCAGAAAACATCTTATGGTGCCTGGATGGTCCTAAATGAAAATGATGCCAATCTGACATACAGTATGGTCACCATGATGTCCCTCCAGTAAATCTTGTTACAGCTACTCCTCCTGAATCAACAGAATCAACATCAGTGGTCATATCAACATGAAATTTTCACTAAAAGACTTTTTATGATGTCTAGTTTGTCATAAATGAACATGGTGCAGATCTGACATCCAGCATGGCTACCACAGCAGCCATCTTGAGAAGCTCCACTGATTTGGGGTTGGGCTTATGGTTAGGTTTTGGACTTCTACCTTAGTCATATGTCTCTGTGTATATGCCTACAGTAGCTATGCCACTGACAGATTTAAGTGATTTGACAGTATTGCAATATTATGAACTTGCACCATGCTTTTCTTATCACAGGTATTTCTACATTGGAAGATCTAGGTGTCTCCAATTTACCACTACATATCTCCTTTTTTATAACTGAAAGTTCTTATGAAAAATTTAATATATTACTCTGTACAATTTAATTCCAGTGGTAGGATCTGAAAAAACATTTGTACTGACATCCAGGATCCAGTTTCTACATTATATGGCTTTTATGTCTGTTTCAAGATATCTTATAAAGTATAAAAGAAAATGGACTTAATCATCGATTTCTGGATTTTCTTTTTGGCCTGTAGAGTGTCTGTCCCCTTTAAGGGAACTCTTGCTTTTCGGCCTGTAGACTGTCTGTCCCCTTTGAGAGAACTCTTGTTCATGCAAATAGCAGGTAAAATAGAATATGTAAATGATATCTCAATTTAGTATGAGGTTGAACAATTATGATCACACCATTGGTCCACTTTACCAAATAAAGGGAGCCAATTAGCCCCATTTTTCTCAAACCTGGCTGAAAAACTGTGCGCCTCTAGTGCAGGTTTAACTGATTTTACATTAGATTTGGGGACATTTTTTAGTATAAAATTCTCAAAAATATTGAACAGTATCCTTGTCTCTTCTTTTCACTTCTTTCCAAGACTTTTTTGACAGATACATCAGTACTTTGGATACTTTGATTAAAATGTCTTATTCTTGAGAACATCTCTATGTATTTTGCTATGTTGTATCTGATGTATGCACATTTAAAGCACATTTGGCAATAAAAAAGAGCCCAAACATAAAAAATTCTTATAGCAGTCAAGTTTAATGTTTTGTCAGTCTGTAAAGGCATATAAAACCAAAGCAACAATGACCAGTTGCAATCATGGTTTTTTTCTGGTAAATATAATCATTTGTAGATTCTGAAAATGCTTGAGGCAATTTGGCAAACTTGGTATTGAAGTGTACAAATTTGAAGATAATACAAAATCATAAGAATAAAGAAATGGGCCAAAGGAAAAGTAATCACACAAAATGTGTTTTGCAAATTAGAACTTGCTAAGAAATTTATTTCTGTTGGCTACAGGAACCAGAGATGGACCTTACATATGAGAGCAGCCTGTGGGGTCCAACCCATGATAGCCTGGATTGCATCCTGGCAAAGACTCATCTTCCAGAGCTGAAAATTGGAGACTGGCTGTATTTCCTGGACATTGGTGCATACACCATGGCTGCCACGTCAGCCTTCAAAGGGATACCACCACCAATCCGCTATTACTACTGCCTTGCAGATGTTTGGTAAGGAGAATTCATATTTATTTTGGTTTCTCAGTTGGATGTAAATGAATATTAATTGACAAATGAAATGGTGTCAAGACACGATGGTTTGCT
Source organism: Margaritifera margaritifera (assembly GCA_029931535.1). Taxonomy (NCBI): domain Eukaryota; kingdom Metazoa; phylum Mollusca; class Bivalvia; order Unionida; family Margaritiferidae; genus Margaritifera; species Margaritifera margaritifera. The sequence continues at coordinate 24,061 of JAQPZY010000236.1, forward strand.
ACTACAAAATGGTTCAGAGAAGTCTTAAAAATAGTCGGGTCCCTAGCTCAAAGGTTATGGTTATTAGTAGGTTAAGGTTTACATGACAGACATATCATGTGCCATTCACCATTACCGTAATCACGGTAAGTCTTGGGACACCATAAGTCTTGGGACACCCTTAATTATTTTCAAAAGTAATTTTTTTATGATCTATAAAAGTTGGGACACGAAGTTAAAGCAATTTTTTCTTGTACTATAAGTCTTGGGACACCTAAAACATTTTTTTTTCTTCTACTGATCGATCGGCGTATTTTATCGATCGTAACCTCATGTAAAATAAACAGGACTTCGTGGTTAAGGGACTCTCATTATGAATTATTACATGGAAATATTATAAATTATTACAATTTGTTTGAAGAGTCAATAAATATATTGAATTTTCTCTGTTTTCTTATTATTTCTATCAAATTAAAATATGTATAATTTAATCAGACGATGACAAGAACTGAGCATTAGCGGTATGTTATACCCATTCAACAATAACTTCTCCCTATTGTGCTCTAGTTTACTATTGTCAGTTTATGCATTATTGCATTAAAATTGTCGAAAGACACCTGTAAATTATTGGGGAGTTTTTTTCCCTGAAAATGGAAATACCTAATTCATTACAATGTGATACCAGGATGAGAACAATGAAAATGGTGTTTATTTCAACTCTAGCATTTATTGTACGCATGTTTACATCATGGCGTCACCACGTGCACATTGAAGATTTTACTTGTGATGAATGAAGTACATACATTTGATTCGAATCATAGGCACCTCTGCACTAAACTTAAATAATATCTTTAAAATACGATAAAGAAGTTTAAGAAATAATGCTTTTAAAATAAAAACTCCGTGGTAGTTTGCTTTGATGTAAGCGACCTTAAATAAGTCCTGTTTACTCAGTTACGGTAATCATGCTAATATTACGCAGTAGAAGCCAATCACACATCAAAGTACTGGCATTGCCGCCGGACAAAATTCCTCTTTACCCAAGCCAATTTCAGGGTTTTAACAATTAACTGGCCTGGATTGCTGTCGGAAAACAAAAGACAAATCCGCCAATTATAAACAAAGGAGACGCCAAAACAACCAGCTTGCCAAAATCAAAAGTTGAATGAATAATGCATGGAAAATAATCATTTTGTGAAGCCGAAACACTAAACTAAAATTGATCAATGATGCTCTTAATCGATCTATTCAGAATTTTAACATATATTATATATGACAAGTTATTTGAATTTATGCTGGTTATGTGCTTTATAAAATTAAACACGCGTGCCTTTTCATATAGATTACATCACTTTGTAGGATCGCTTATACCACTGAAAAACAGTAACTGTTGAGCGCATGAATCCAAATAAATGAAACAGCAATGAACGTGTAGCTGAAATGTAATCTGGAAGAATGCGATTTGGTAAAATTATGAATAAAGCAAAATCTGCATCGAATATTTTTGGGAATAAACAAGGATATAAGTGACGCCAAGTACGATTTGCACTGTGTAAGTACTGTACACTATAGTATAGGTCTTCCATTAAATGTAAGCGGCCCGTGAATTATGAAGTCTTTATTTACCTTTATTTTAAATCATGTTGGAGAAATCTGAAAATATGCACATGCAAAATAATAACATAAACAATCATAGTAGTGTATAACAGTTTATTGACGAATGACGTGGTAATTGAACGAGCTGGTCACTGCTGTGTGACGTATGGCGATCTTCCCAATTTTGTCTTTACATTTTTTTGTGTCTACAAGTTTTGGGACACCAAAAATTTTATATATTTTACAGGCATATAAGTCTTGGGATAAGAAAAAAAATAATTATTTTTTCGTGTCCCAAGACTTACCATGATTACGGTACTCTTGTTGTATCAGATATACTGTACCTGAAATTTGAAAACAAAAAAGAAAAGAAAAAAGGGGGAATGGAAAGGATTTTATGAAAAAAGACACTGATATTAAGCCATGTAAACACGTTTTAAGAAAATTATTGTTTAACATGTAATAAACTGAAAATGTACTGCCTATTTCAGCATATTTGTTTATGTATTTATTTTCTAAATATTAACAGGAAAAATCTTCACTTTTTTTATAAACTGTAATTATTTTATCTTGACAAACCGTATAAAATACAATAAAACTGGCATATGTAAAATGTGGGCTCTATTAATGTGATGCATACATATTAGACAATGGATCTTGACATACCAATACATATTGTAGAGAACATTATAATTTCAAAGAGGACTGTAGAAAAAATCTGGTAATACATTATCTGATAATTTGAAATGATTAAAGTAATAAATTAATAGCAAAATAAATGACCATATACTTAGTAGCTATTCATAAGTAAAAATTATGTCGCCATTTTTTATTACAGTAGAAAAATAATTGGTTTTCAATATTAGCCTTTGTGACAGTAATTTGTCTAAATGAAATCATAACCAAATCTCAAGTAATATGTGAACTTTTTAAACTAAATCTTGAAAAACAATGAAAATAAAAAGATGCAATTTGTTTAGTTTTGTAAAATGTACAATAGAAAATGATACCATCATTACTGCTTATATGACATTTTTATTCCCTTAGCACATCTACAAAAATGCATTTGGAAATGCAAGTTTGGTCAAATATTCACAGTTGCATTTTTCAATCTCTGCAAGAGGAAATCTTCATTCTAAGTTTACATATATTCATATTTGAATTTGCATAAAAAGGTATAATTTAAAGAACTTCTTTTTCCAAATGACTGAGATTGCTTTTGAAAATTATGAATTTCAATGATTGCAAAAGTTTTCTTCAATCAATCAATCCATTTTCATTGATTGCATCTTTTTTTCGGATAAAGGAGTGGGAAGCTATTGTTGTGTAAAGGAAACAAGATGTACTCTCTGGAAATTCTGAAGCAACAAAAGATGAATGTCTTCAACTGGCCCACTGTCTACAAAACTGTTAACACTTGACACGTGAACCTTTTCAATCTATTCTCTACTCGTCCACATGTCACCTGTTGTTCAGTGGCAATATTTTAACATCAAAACCTACTGCAAGAGTGTGCTGACATGTTATGATGATCATTAGGTAAACAAAACAAGTATTTGGTTTGAACAGACTTGATCACATATATGAAGTGCCATGTTGCACGTTACAGACGGTCAAGCTTTTAATGGACTGATACATAGCTCTTGTTATGTAAAGAAAAACTGTGCTCTTCTGGCAATTCAAGGGTCAGTCTTGTGATTGGCCCCCTTCAATCAGTATAAGTTAAAAGGTCAGTGGTATAAGCAGTCAGAGTGCTAAATAGGAGAGACAAAGTTGGGGATTTTTTTGCAACATGATTTAAATTGAGGAATATGGGCTCAGTCGCAGTCAGAAGATGGGCAAAGGTATGGTAAATAAAGGGCACAAGAAACGGGGCTGACCCATCATTCTGCTGTAAGAAAAACACTACACTCAGTGGTTGAGATAATTGCATTTTATAATCGGCTGAATTGTTTGTGATTGTTAATCACATAATTTTCACATTAAAGTAACAGTTTTTGCAAATACAAAAATTGCAACTCAAGGTGTGAACAATATTTCATATTTATAACAACTAAATTTATAATGTGTGTGATGCCAATCAACAAAAATTACAAACATTTTAAGGCACATATTTACTGAATTTACTGAATTGCCAAACATTTTATCCTACCAGACAACAATGATTTCCTGTAAAATGTCTTTACTTAACATGTTTTGCAGGTATGAAATTTACTCAACACAACAGAGAAAGGAACAAGACTGGATCAGGGAAACCACAGCATCTGAAGTTGGACCACACCCTTCAGGAAGCCACCGCCACCGATGACTTTGAGAATTTATTTGACATTTTTACATGTATCTTTTCTTTTTATACTATTGATATGCAAACTGAATGCATATCACTAATATTAGATACATTATGATTGCTTTAAAATATGTATAATTAATGCATTATTTAATCTATGACGAAAAAACATAGTTTTAGAATAACTTTCTTCACAACTCGAAGTGTTTTAAAATGTTATTTTTAATATGTCTTCTAATGTTAAGCTAGTTTGATAACAGATGTTGAAGGTCTGCTTAATCTACATATTTAGTTTTATTATCTTCTACAGTGCCTACATCTGAAAGTTTCCAATGTAATAATATCAGGTACAGCAGTATTATCATCTTTGTCAGTTGAGAACTGCCATAAAACCAAGTGAGCTCTTGGATCTTAACTGCCAAGTGAGGCTGAAATTCACAACAGTATGAACACTGTGGTGTGACTTTGGAACACTGGATGGGAGCTCTTGTGTCTAGTACATATTAATTAATTGTAGGTCTAGATCTTGAATACAGTTTGAGTATGCTTTGAATTTTCACTTGGAAAAAGCTCAAACTACATTTTTCAGCTTATAGAGGATGTTGATGACTGAGCTGTACAGACACCATGAACACCTGTTGCTTCACTTTACGAACCAGCAAAACACCTAGTCTTGACCTGTGTCCCGTCAGGCTCACTGGCTAGATGGTACTTTTAAATAAAGTTTTTAATAGTCAAACATAACTTGTTATTATTTTGACTGAATTTCCTGATCAATGAAAAAAATATATATTTACTTTTTATATTTTTTTTATTGTGAAACACATTTATCTACCTACCTACCTGTCTTGCACTAAACGGTTTTGCTCAAAAAAAGACAATGTGGCATATAGAATGCTGGAGAAAATGTTAAAATTGATGCAAAAGCTAGCACACATTTTTCTCAGAAAGCTCAGAAAAAAGAAAACAAGCACACAATCCCAATATGTGTGTCACCTTTTGTCTTTATTACTGGCATTCTGTGTCCTGCTTTTGTCATTTTATCAAGATGCTTCCAGTAGTGTGTATCTCCATACATTCAGGTTGTGGTCATTTACCATCCCAGTGTTGATTGCTATGAATCTATTGGTCCTGGTCATTGATCATCCCAGAGATGATGGTGTTCATGGATCTCTCTGCCTACCTACCTTCATGCAAGTCTTCATCACTGACCATCCGAGGTTGGTGGTTTTCATGGGTTTATCCAGTTTCCTTCAACTCTTCAGCCTTCACATGAGACCATCTGACCATCGGGAATACTTGACAAAAATCTTTTACTCACCTGGAAATGGTGAGACATAGGAATCACATTTACAGTGGCGACTATGGCATCTTGGTCAACATTCTGAATTCTGTCAAGTTTATGAATGGAAACTTGGGCAGAGTATTACTATATGGTCATAGTTTGTACCCAGGTATACCAAGGTTTCCTGTCTCATCTGCAGCAATGGCATCAGCAGTGTTAACAGTGAGATTGTGTGTTAAAGATTTTAGCTTAATGTAAGACCAAATGAACTTCCACTGTAGCCTTTGTACTCAAAAACCACCAGACCAATTTTCAGCAAATGTGGCACAGAGCATTCTGATTTAAAAATTGTACAAAAGATTCTGATCCACCATCAAATATGGCCATCATTACTTAAAAGAAAAAAACTTTAAATGACTTTTTCTCCAAAAACCACTGAACAGATTTGATTAAATTTGACAGAAGCAGCCTGGCATGAAGACTTTAACATTTGTACATCGAATAAGTCAGCAGTTACAAAAACTACAACAACTTCTCCAAAACCACTGAATAAAATTTTATCAAATTTTAGAACATCCTGCCATGAAGACTTTTCAAGTTTGTGCAAATTATGCTGATCAACCATTAAATATAAAAAAGCCTTTGAAAGATTTCTCAAAATGGTTGAACAGATTTTTATAAGATTTTTTTATGGAAAGCATCCTGGCATGAAAGCCATTCAAATTGTGCCCATCCTACATTAAATATGACCACCATTACTAAAAATAAACTTTCAAACAACTTCTCAAAAGCTGCTGAATAGAATTTGACCAAACTTGGCATAAAGCATCATTGCATAAAGTTTTTACAAATGATTCTGATCTGCCATCAAATATTGCCACTGTTACTAAATATAGAGAAACCTTGAAACAACAACTCCAAAACCACAAAATAGAATTTGACAAAACATGAGAGCATCCTGGCATGAAGACCATTCATGTATATGCAAATGATGCCAATCTGCCACAAATGTTGTTGTTACTAAAGACAGAAAAACCATCAATAACTTGTAAATAATCGCATGACAAAAATTGACCAAATTTGATAGAAATTGTCCTACTGGATTGAAAAACTACTGGAAAATTGCTTGAAAACCTTAATTAGTCCTTGAAAAGTGCTTGAATTTTGAAATGCATTTAATAGGAAACAATCATTTTACTGATACAAATATCAAAAAAAGAAAATAAAAGATCGGTTATAAAAGTTAGAAACCTGGAATGTTGATATATGTATTCAGTAGGTCTTTTGGCTGGGTTACTTGCATGCTTATTGGTACTCTGTCTTGCTTGAGATTGTAATTGCCACATGATGTAAATGAATGAATTGTGTTGACTGGGCTGTTCTGGCTGATTGAAAAGATAGTAAAGTCATCTGCCATGGGAAGCATATTTCCAAGTAAGATCGTCATAAGTGCTCTACACGTGGTATACATGGGTAATGTCAAGTGATTAACAAAGAACTATGTGTTGTTTGTTAAAGAGGTTGAATCAAAGGTAGCTGTGGTCACCTTAATTCTTACTGATGGTGGGAACATTACCATCAACTTGTGTACTGATTACGGTAGTAGAAAAATAAACGTCTCAAAATGGTGCTTTTTTTCTGGTCCTGTTGTACCAAAAATCGCTTGAAACCAGTAGAAATGTGCTTGTAGAATACAGTGATATGATTTATTTAGATAAAATTGATGAAGAAATTCCATTCAACTAATACCAAGTGCAGATTCACCAGGATCTGGCAACTCTGTTCAAAATGTCTATGCATTTGATCTTGGCTCTAAAGTCCCCACAATCAGTATAACTAGGGAATAGTGTGGCGAAAGAAACATCAGCTAGATAAATGAGAAAATGCTGTGAAGTCTCATGGCAAGAAATAAAAAGTGTAAACAAATGAAATGTCAACAAAGGGAATGAATTTAGAATATTTTTGATTAAATATAAAGAAATTAAGTTAGAAATTCTTGCAAATAAGACTGCTAACTCCCAAACTGATGTAGATGAGATAAATGTACCTCTGCCTTCATGCCCCAATGTTCTGGAGTTACATTGTCTTAACCCAGGCCTAGGTTAAAAAAGAAATATTTTGGAGAGCTTGTTTAAGAATGAAATACCTACCGTAATCACGGTAAGTCTTGGGACACGAAAAAATAATTATTTTTTTCCGTGGCCCAAGACTTATACACTTAAAAAATATAGCATTTTCACTGTCCCAACAATTATAGACACAAAAAATGTCTGACGAAATTGGCAAAATTGGCAAGATCGCCACGTCAATAAACTGTTATAAACTACTATGATTGTTTTTATGTTATTATTTTGCATGTATATATTTTCCGATTTCTCCAACATGAAATAAAATAAAGGCAAATAAAGACTTCACAATTCACGGGCCGTTTCGGGTTTACCTTGAGACCTGTTTTATAGTGTACAGTACTTACACAGTGCAAATCGTATGTAGCGTCACTTATATCCTTGTTTAATCCCCAAAATATTCAATGCAGACTTTGCTTTATTCATAGTTTTTACCAAATCGCTTTCTTCAAGATCACAAATTGCTATTTTATTTGGTATGATCCACGCGCTAAAGAGTTACAATTTGTCAGTGATATAAGCAATTTTAGATAGTGATGTAATCTATATAAAAAGATACACACGTTTAATTATATAAGGTAAACCAGCATTTATTCACATAACTGTTATATACAGTACAGCTCACGTGATTTTTCGGAACCCCACGCATCGCGGTGGGGTACTTAATCCCCTCCACTCTAGCTCCGCGATAGCACTCCGCGGTGGAGGCATAAATTGGCATAAATACCTACAAATCACCACCGCATTTCGGCAGGCATGCCGATATAAACTCGACCGTGGAGGGGCTAGTCGACATTACTGATTGACATCTGAACAACCAATGAATGAAGACCACCTATGGAAAGACTGAGTGATTTACAACTGGATACCATCTGAAGAATCAGTCATTTTTATTTCGATCATATATTTGGACAATAAAAAAATAATTTCAAAAGTCTTGTATATTCAATACACATTACTGTTTATAAAAGGTTGATCGACTTCTTTTGCAATAAGTTTATGATTTTAATTTATTTCAAAGAAATATGAACAAACTTATGCACTGACTTGACGAGAAGTACACATTGCTGAGCCTCTCAAAACAGAATAAATTTATCATTTTGTTCCAAAGGAAAGTAATTCTCTGAGATATGGACAATTAAAATCCAAATTGACATCCGCTTCTGCTTACCCCCCCCCCCAACAACATACCTAAAACACTGAATTTCCACTGAAATGCAAACCGCGTGCTTGGTCTTTAAGCAGTAATAGTAGAGTCACGAGGCTGAATATTATGACTGCATGTGTGCTGTAAGGGACTGACCATTTAATATACGGGGTTTATGTTGTTTTTTTTCGACCGGGATATTTTTTGTTCTTTCATCATCAAGGCAGTGACCATTGTGAACACTGTTGTAAAATATTAACAAGGGTTTGCATCAAAGGATGATGTAAGTTTCAGCTTGGGAACCGTGTTTTTTTATTACACAAAGCCATCTGACTTGGCACGTTGTACTTTATAGCCGCATTTATGGTCCCGCCATTAAGAACGGAAGTTTGATAATTGTTAGTAATTAATCTGAACTCGGCTTATTACCGAAATGAAAAATAATATGGAAAATTCTAAAATCTGAGATGTTCAGAGATTTTAATTTCCACGTGTATCCTATTATTTGCTCATTTTCCTACGGCGAAAATATAAAAATAAAATATACTTTTTTAATTATTTTTATGCAGATATTAAAGAATGCAGTTTCCTGTTTGTGACTGTTAGAGCCTTAGGTTATTGAACGTGTTTCTGTTTCTTACCACTTGCAAACTTTTCCAGACTTCAGTTTACGATAACTTGTGCAGTAGTGATTTGGATTCCATATTTTATGAGAGAGAGAGAGGGGGGGGACTTTACTAAGAAGAGTTAATGATCTAAACTTATTCATCTTATTTTTCTGTATTATGCAATAGGAAAATGAACAGAAAAGAAAAAGTTAAAGATTAATTTCATCTGATGCTCAGCATGTTTCCTAATATTTGCTCATTTTTGTAAGAGGAAAGTATAAAAAAGATTTTTTTATCATCATAGAAAAATAGTAAATCTTATGGAAATGATATGTCAGTAACCCAATCGTAATATTGATCTATTTCTTATAATTATTTGTATGCAGATATTAATGTATGCAGCTTTATCTTTGTGACTTTGGAGCAGTTGCTTATTGAGACAAGAAATAAACTAATTTCTTTGAATAGTGTTTGGCATGTTTCTGTATATGGTATATTGCTTTACAGCTACAGTTACTTTGGCCAAATGGATAAGAGTGTGTGTTACACACACATATTTGATATTGGAGCAAGAGGTCGTGAGTTTGCAACCACCGACGGGAAAATTGTTCTTTTTTTCCCCCTCTATTACGCTATAATGTCTAGTACAGTATTACTTTTCTTACCACTTGCAAACTTTTCCACATTTCAGTTTACGATAACTTGTGCAGTAGTGATTTGGATTCCATATTTTGAGAGAGAGAGAGAGAGGTGGGGGGGGGGGGGCTTTACTAAGAAGAGTTAATGATCTAAAATTATTCATCTTTTTTTTCTGTATTATGCAATAGGAACACGAAAAGAAAAGAAAAAGTTAAACATTAATTTCATCTGATGCGCAAGTTTGTCAGATCAATGTACTTTAGGTTAACAGTTAGCACATGAAATTAAAACGTAAATATCAGCAGTCCTGATGGCTTCTCTTGTGCTAGGTTACTTGCACGTGTCAACTACATGTATCTAGGATGACCTTTTGCGGCCATTTGTGATTTTTAAAAAAACCGCTACTTTGGTAACTAATGCAAATTAGTACAGTTTAAAATAAAATAACGATGTGAAATCTTAATAATGCTTTATTTAAGCGATTGGATGTCAGGAAAAAACGTACAATATGTGAATGATTACTCATGCATGGAATAACCATCGGAACTTGTGCGATTTTGTTTCACTTCAGTCAGGTATGACTGCAGCTTTGTTATTAATTTGTTTGATGTTTGTTGTTCTTTTCATTGCAGGTAGTACAATATCACTGACTTTCATATGATCATTACAATTTTGTATTGCGTTTACTGAAAAAGAAATAAGGATATGAATGCATGTTTAGATTCCGATAACATAGTATTAAAGAAAAAAAAAATTAGATTCATTGCACAAAATGTAGTATTAATACAGTTTGCGAGGCATTGCCATTACATTATCATCATCTAAAATATGATTTGGCACTATGTATCATACATTATCTTCGTTAGAACAAGGAAATATTTATAATTAACTGAATTACTACGTTTTTTTCAGTATCAAAAAGTTAGCAAATTGCTCCCCAGAGGGATAACGATGTAGATAAATCGGTGCCCCCCCCCTCCCGTCTCAACCTCTGCTTGCATGGGTGATAAACAGTACATCACGCCCATATTATCGAAACCACGTCCACTCCGCGGTGGTGATTGGATGCGACTCCGCGAGGGAGCGTGGTGTGCAGGGCTATTCTCCGCGACAACTCCGTCAGGACGCGTGGAGTGATGGTGGAGGGGTTTTTCTTACTCCTCTCCACTCACTGTCCACCCCCACCGCGATGCGTGGGGTTCTGAAAAATCACATGAGCTGTACTGTACTTAAATTCTCTGATTTCTAAACTTTGCATATTTATAGGTATTTAATTTCATGCATTAACCTCTATAAATACCCAAAATTAAGAAAAAGAAAAAAAATATGCCAACAACAAAGGTTGGTTGCTTGCAGAGTTAAAACAATACTGCTGCCAGTATAAGCACAAATCAAAACACCTGTCAAGATCAATCTCTTACACTGTGTTTTTGTCCAACATCAAACAGAGCCAACTCAGCAAAACACCAAGTCAAGTGGTTATTGAAGCACATATTTATATGATCTTTTACTTAAATCACTGTCCATGAAGTTGCATCATCAGTACATTTCAATGGCAATAAGAGTGGTAGCATTTAAATTAGATCCTCCATGAGAAACTGTCTGCAAGATAGAACCTAATTATCTGCAGCTTTGATAAAGCAGGACCTCTGTAATTCTGCAATTTCAGGATTATCATTATGGTCAAAGTTTGCTTGTACCAAGAGACTTGATTGACCTGATGTTTATTTAGTGGTTTTGTCCGAAATCAGTGATGTGAGCTTTAGTACTGGGCTGTATTTAGTTGATATACATAGTATTTAATCATTAATTGTTGTATTTATTTTATATACACATAGTATTTAATCATTACTTGCGCTTCAAGCAATAGTTGTAGTATTTACAGTCTTGTTGTATATTTGTTTAAAATGAGATTTGCTTTCAGGAAGATTTTAATTTTAAGTGGAAAATTTCCTAGCTGTAATTAGAAGTATAAAAGATTGCATTTATCTATGCTATATGTACATGTAGATTATTCATTCAGATGAATCACGGTTTAAATCACAGAGGATTGCAGAGAATAAAGCAAGTGCGATTGTTTCACACAAGTATTTTCAACAAGAGTTTCACTTGAATGAAGGATCAATGTAAATAAGTACTAAATTTAATTTTCCTAGATCATTTCATTATCTCATTATCCTTTTTGTAATTTTCAGTAATAATAGCACTAAAATACTCTGCATTCTTTCTTTTTTCTCTCTATTCTTACTGATCTCATGTATCAATTTAAGGCAGCGAGTGGAGCCAGCAGCTACCAAATACTGCAATACATATATGTGCAATTAAACAAAATAAAATGCTAATTTATTTTCAAATAGGGTTAAAATAAAATTAACCCATGTAAAAGACAATATTTTATTACAGTCATGAAGTTGGATTATCAAATAACTGAGTTTTGTTGATCACTAGGAGAGTACCAATAAGAAAACAGGGAGGGGTGTATGCTTTCTGCATCACACAAGGCTCATTTTTTGCTGGGTCCTCAAATTCCTTGAAAATTTTAACCCCATGACTCATTTCAGTCTAAACAATATAAAGCTGGATGTACAAAATTTGGTTAAAATACAACAATCCTCTATAAAATTCTGATGCAGAAACCAATGTTAGGAGGATGGGTTATCAGGGTCCATAACTTTCATAAATATAACATTGTGGAATACTAAAAATCAAACTAATTTGAGGTCGCATTCATATAAAGCTGGATACCAAATTTGGTTCCCAGTAAAGTTATCCTGTAGAAACCCAAGTTAGGAGGCAAGGCAATCAGGGGCCATAACTCCTCTAAATAATGACCAAGAAAGCTCAAAATTTAACTTGTTTGATGTCTCAACAACATATAGCTGCACACCAAATTTGGTTGAAATCCAACAATTCTCAGTAAAGTTGTCTTGTGGAAATCAAATTGTTGACAGGTAGCCAAATGGATGCACAACATGATCAACTCACTACATCAAGCAGTGTTCTAATAATCTACAATACTAATTCAAGCTTGTGCGAGGTACAAAACAAGCAGGTTGTGGCTGCAATATTCACAAACCCAAATACACCTCCCTCTCGATAACTCGAGCACAACGGGGTCCAAAAACATAGACCGCACTATAAGCAAGGGCGTGAAATACCGAGGGACCTCAAAAAAATTAAGAAGGGATGACATCCCTGCTGGACATTGAGAAAACTGCATGGGGGGGGAGTAACGGGGCTGTTTAATAGCTGAATACTCATTTTATTATTGCATTGGGAATAAATGTCAATAAAGAGATTTTTTTCTAATGTAGTTGTTCACTTTTTTGTATAAATTAGCTTTATTTTCAAGATACCCAATCTCAGAAAGATCATTAGCAACATTAGTCCAAGCAGTTTCAACAACACGTGTAAGTGAAAATATTGTGCATTACATCACTGCTTTTTTTTGTTGTTGATTCACAATAAAACAAGATTCTTTTTTTTCAAAAACTCGGGACATTTATTTCATGAAACAACCATCAATGTCGAAACTTGATTTATTTATTGTTCTATTAATAAAATATTGATGCAGTGATTTCATTGCAAGTAATAGTGAAACTTCTTCTCATCCATGAGGAAATTTTTGAGTGGTAATTTTGAAATTGTAAGTTCAATACAAACTCTGGATGTTCAACTAGCTTCTCCGTAATGAACCTTGTCTGTGAAACAAAGTTTTATATTCACCAAGTACTCATTTCGCTTGGTTGCATTACTATCTTTGTGAATGAGTAGGCTAATTTAAGGTAGTTTAAATATATTACTTACATAATAATATTTGTAACAATGTTCGAATGATCCATTGAAATGAGTTGACCCGACACATGGCCGTGACTGCTAGCTCTTACACAGGTAGGATCTGCATCCTTTGTAACTCTTTTATTCCACCCCCTTTATTTGAATTGATACAAAAGACATAATTAGTGTGATAATACAAAGCAGGTCTGCTTTTAATTGAGCGTAACAACACGATGAATACTTCCGCAAGTCGGAGATAAAAAAAATGGTCAGCACTTAATTAGGTTCACACGGAAATGCTCACAGATATAGCTGTGATGGTTGAATGATATTTTTCTCGTTTGAATACAAGAGGGCATATTTCATTTATGATGATTACAGTGAAACCAAATAAAAAGATGAAATAAAACACTAATTTCACTTGAAAAAAGTAACTGGTATTTATTTTTTTAAGTGTTGCCACCAGTAGGCATTAGTGACATTTTCATTGATCGAAATTTCATCGAATATTGTTATTTAGTGTGTACTGACAATGTTGTTTGGAAAGAAAATTGTACAAAATATATGACTTCTTCTTAAAAGTTGAGAATTTCATGATGTTGATTCAAAATGCCGGGTACTAACCATATATCAAGGTTTCAGTTACTAATTTTGATCACGATTTATTTCTCGTTTGACATATAGGGGCCAATTTTTGTGGTATTTTCTAGTTATAAAAAATGGGATCCACGCCCGACCCTGCATTATAAGCGGGTTCATGAGTTATCCTGGCACGAGTTATCAAGGGAGCGGTGTATAAGCTGGATAGCATACATTAATCCATTTTTTTCATCCAAACATCTAACTGATTATCCTCTATGTCAATTTTACTCATTGTCCCCTGGTATCTTTTTAGATGCAGTATAAATAATAATGATCGGTTCTTGGTAATCAGAAATATAGCAACTTTTCCAAACTGAATGGCCCATGTAACATTTAACTCTGGACTATTTCAACCCCATTACTGACCATCTGACCAGTCTTATCTAATGTGATAGGCAATGGAGTTAAAAAGTCTTTAACTTCGATCTTTCTGAGAACAACTGGTAAACAATAGTACTTTATCTGGCTTTAGCTCTGTTTTTTGCCTCAAAGTTCAGACATCTGACCCTAAATTGATCATGAGGATAGTCAAACCTGTTATACTGACTGAATGCATATAAGAAGTATCTGAATATCAAGGCCAAGTTTTTTATTTCCCAATTATAATAAATCAATACAGATTTATCTGTATATAAAGAGCTTGTGGTTTTAAAGGCCACTTCTAGATGGTTCTGAGTGGTTGTTATATGCAGGTTTGACTGTCACATGTAAATCTTTATCATTATGCTTTCTTTATTAGAGAATACCCGTCTTATTAGACCACCTTTTCAGCAACGAAGCAGTGGCCGCATAAGAGGGAACCACCTTACTCCACTCAGTTGTGACTTACATAGCTCAAAAAAAATAGTACAGAGAAATTCCAAAATTTTCCCCACTCATCAATCTCTGGCTTTAGCAGGATACTGCTGTAGGTGACACAGGAGTACCGTAATCACGGTAAGTCTTGGGACACCATAAGTCTTGGGACACCCTTAATTATTTTCAAAAGTAATTTTTTTATGACCTATAAAAGTTGGGACACGAAGTTAAAGCAATTTTTTCATGTACTATAAGTCTTGGGAGACCTAAAACATTTTTTTTTCTACTGATCGATCGGCGTATTTTATCGATCGTAACCTCATGTAAAATAAACAGGCCTTCGTGGTTGTTAAGGGACTCTCACTATGAATTATTACATGGAAATATTATAAATTATTACAATTTGTTTGAAGAGTCAATAAATATATTGAATTTTCTCTGTTTTCTTATTATATCTATCAAATTAAAATATGTATAATTTAATCAGACGTTGACAAGAACTGAGCATTAGCGTTATGTTATACCCATTCAACAATAACTTCTCCCTATTGTGCTCTAGTTTACTATTGACAGTTTATGCATTATTGCATTAAAATTGTCGAAAGTCACCTGTAATTATTGGGTAGTTTTTTTCCCCTGAAAATGGAAATACCTAATTCATTACAATGTGATACCAGGATGAGAACAATGAAAATGGTGTTTATTCCAACTCTAGCATTTATTGTACGCATGTTTACATCATGGCGTCACCACGTCCACATTGAAGATTTTACTTGTGATGAATGAAGTACATACATTTGATTCGAATCATAGGCACCTCTGCACTAAACTTAAATAATATCTTTAAAATACGATAAAGAAGTTTAAGAAATAATGCTTTTAAAATAAAAACTCAGTGGTAGTTTGCTTTGATGTAAGCGACCTTAAATAAGTCCTGTTTACTCAGTTACGGTAATCGTGCTAATATTACGCAGTAGAAGCCAATCACACATCAAAGTACCGGCATTGCCGCTGGACAAAATTCCTCTTTACCCAAGCCAATTTCAGGGTTTTAACAATTAACTGGCCTGGATTGCTGTCGGAAAACAAAAGACAAATCCGCCAATTATAAACAAAGGAGACGCCAAAACAACCAGCTTGCCAAAATCAAAAGTGGAATGAATAATGCGTGGAAAATTATCATTTTGTGAAGCCGAAACATTAAACTAAAATTGATCAATGATGCTCTTAATCGATCTATTCAGAATTTTAACATATATTATATATGACAAGTTATTTGAATTTATGCTGGTTATGTGCTTTATAATATTAAACACTCGTGCCTTTTCATATAGATTACATCACTTTGTAGGATCGCTTATACCACTGAAAAACAGTAACTGTTGAGCGCGTGAATCCAAATAAATGAAACAGCAATGAACGTGTAGCTGAAATGTAATCTGGAAGAATGCGATTTGGTAAAAATGATGAATAAAGCAAAATCTGCATCAAATATTTTTGGGAATAAACAAGGATATAAGTGACGCCAAGTACGATTTGCACTGTGTAATTACTGTACACTATAGTACAGGTCTTCCCTTAAATGTAAGCGGCCCGGAATTATGAAGTCTTTATTAACCTTTATTTTAAATCATGTTGGAGAAATCGGAAAATATGCACATGCAAAATAATAACATAAACAATCTTAGTAGTGTATAACAGTTTATTGACGAATGACGTGGTAATTGAAAGAGCTCATCACTGCTGTGTGACGTATGGCGATCTTCCCAATTTTTTCTTTACATTTTTTGTGTCTACAAGTTTTGGGACACCGAAAATTGTATATATTTTACAGGCATATAAGTCTTGGGACAAGAAAAAAAATTATTATTTTTTCGTGTCCCAAGACTTACCGTGATTACGGTACAACAGATGGATAAAGGTCTCATCATCTGGATTATCAAGAATTCCTTGCACAACTTGGGATATCGGTGTAATTCCAGTCCCTGCAGCTAACATGAACAGGTGTCTATGCTGTAAAATATACCGGTACATTACATATTATGTAAGAAGTGCCTTGGCTATTTTCATCTCTATGGCCACTTTCTATGGGTCTACGCATTTAATAAACAAAAATGTAGTTTTTGGCATAAAACTAACTTTAATTAGGCAATATTTACCTGCTATTATTACTCTATCTCTTTTCCTGGTGTTACAGTCTAAGATGAAAGTTTCCTCCTCCAATTAGTAATTGGAGGTGTAAAACAAAAACAACACAGTTCCATACAGATGTCTTGATCACTTCAGTTACCTAATGAAAAATATTCCCCCCCCCCTCAATCTACATTTTCATAGCAGTAATACAATATGTACTATTATTACTTCACTGAATTTGTTATATAAGAGAAGAAGATTGGCCTAAAAAAAATAGTTGTCATACAAACTTACCATTTCTACTCAGCCAGACCTTATTGTATTCTGGAAGATGACTTGTTGACAACTTGTTGAGTTTGACACAATTGGACCTAATGTATACATGGCCTTGCTCTGGTGTGAAATCAAACAAAGGCAGAATGATGAGGAAGTAGAAAGCACATGCCAAAAAGTGGCTTTCATGATATCTTCCAAAGAGGAATGATTAAAACAAAAACAAGATTTAGCAACAGCCAGAACCTCATGGGTTTTGATTCTCATGAAGGAAAGATCTCTCTCAGTGAGAGATTGATAAGCTCTTTTGATAGTCAAATTAATCCACCTAGATATGGCTGCTTTAATATCAGATTAATTTTTTTGAGGGATAAACAAACATTGCCTGTCATTCTTTTCCTTTTGATTTAGCCAAACAGAAACACAAGGCCTTGACCAGACAAATAAGTCTATCTTGATCATCCCTAGCACAGATGTGGCTGAGACTTGAAATTTTAATAGGTTCGCGAGCTACCAAAGGTAACTAATTCTAAGCCAAAAAAACAGGTTGGCACGGAAGAGAGACTGAATTGTAGTTACTATTGAAGAAGGCAACCTTCTTCCACCGATAAGGCATGAATTTCACTAATTCTGCTAGCCAATGCTAAAGAAAGAAGGAAAAAGTCTAATGTGAGATTCTCAAAAGAACCCTCACTCAAAACTTCTTATGGAGGTTTATATAATGAGCAAAGAACACAAGAAAGGTTCCACCAAAGCATTAATGGGCAAGAAACTTTTCTCTGGAGCTCAAAATACCTAATAAAGTTTGAGACACGAGGGTCCAACCCAATGGTGGAATCCATGGAAAATTATGAGTATTACTAATGGTGCTCTACAGCCCTTAATGCTGGAAACTGAACAATTGTTTTCATTAAAAAGAAAGAGAAGCAAATCCACAACCTTGGTTAAAGAGGGGCAGATCGGTTCAATGCCCTGCCTACTGCACCAGTTACAGAAGACTCTCCACTTGGCATCGTAAAGCTTGCATGTCAACTGCCTCCTAGTCTGAGCAATGCAGACTGCAACCCTGCTCAAAAACAGATCTTGGCAGATTTATCATTTTGATGTGAGCCAGATGTGAAGGTGGAGAATCTGTGGATTCTTGTGATGGAGGGATTCTCTGTGCTGTGACAGGAGATCCCTCCTCATCGGTAACTCTTTGGGGGTGTCCACCAAACGATCGAGGAAACTGTTGAACAATGACTGTTGACACCATGGAGAGGGGGGCTATTGTGAAGGACATGAGGGATTACTGCAGTTTTTACCATTTTTTGTTGGGTACAAATTTTCGTAGATTTCAGGGATGCTCCAAACCACGAATTTAAATACCCAATGAAAAATGAGCCATGTATGATGCAAAAAACTCCTCCCTCCCCATATGATTCATTTCTATTGATCAACAATGCTCAGCTATTTGATAATTCAACCTCATTACTGTAAACAAAAATTTATCTATTTCAAGTGTTTGTTTTGCTTTAATCCATTCTGAGAAACAAAAAGAATTATAAAGCAGTTTTTATTATTTCAGTGCAATAACATCAATCCTTCATTCAAGTGAAACTGCCGTCAGAAATACTTGTATGACAAAACTGCACTTACTTCATTCTTTGCAATTCTCTGTGATTTAAGAATTAGCCACAGTTGTGATCCATATGAATGAATGATCTACATAAAGCATAGATAAATGCAAACAAGTATACTTCTAATTACAGGTAGAAAACTTTTCTGTTCAAGTTTAAGTCTCCTGAAAGCACATCTCATTTTACCCATGCATTTTGAATACAGAGGAAGAAGAAGACTGTAAGATACTGAAACTATTCCTTGAAGCACAAGTGCTAATTAAATACTATCTATATACACTAATTACAGCACAAGTGCTAATTAAACACTGTATATACACTAATTACAGCACAAGTGCTAATTAAATACTATCTATATACATTAATCACAGCACAAGTGCTAATTAAACACTATCTATATACACTAATTACAGCCCAAGTGCTAATTAAACACTATCTATATACACTAATTACAGCACAAGTGCTAATTAAACACTATCCATATACACTAATTACAGCATAGTACTAAAGCTCACACTTCACTGAATTTTCCAACAAAACCACTGAATAAACATCATGTCAATCATGTTTCCTGGCACACACAAACATGTCCAGCTTTCTCAAAGTCGTGGTTAATTAGGACCAATCTCAGAGATTTCATCGAGAACTGCTTTACTCCACTAGACATCAAAGGTTGCCACAGCCTGCTGACTGCATTGAGCATGGGGTAGTTGGTCATGTGTTTGGTTCACATATGGAATGATGACATTATTCACATGGCACGATTGTCGGAATGTACTGATGGTACAACTTTATTGACAATGGTTTAAGTAAAACATCATATTGATATGTTTCAATATCCACTTGGCTTGGTGTTGTTGGCTGTGATGATTTCTGTTTAATGTTTAGCACTCTGACAAAAAACAAGGTGTAAGGGATTGATCTTGACAGGTGCTTGATTTGTACTCATGCTGGTGGTGGTATTATTTTAACCTTTTGAGCAACCACCATTTTGTTGCCGACATATTTTTGTTCTTTTTGTTCTTTATTTTGGGTATTTGTAGAGGTTTATACCACAAAAATAAAATACTTACAATTATACAAACTGTCACAGAGGTGAATCCACACATTTAAGTACCCACAAAAATGTCCCGTTGTTTTTTTTTTTTACAAAACCATGAAAATTGATACCCACAAAAAAATAAAACCACAATATTCTGAATGGTGGGAAGGTGTAGGTGTACAGTTGATCCCACTTCAGACTGAAAACTTTCACCACCCATACACTCTGATCTGGTACAGGGGAGATATAAAGTGGTAGTTTGTTGTTGAGCATTGTTGCCCACTATTGGCCTCCATCACAGATAAAAAGACTTTCCAATTGGTATGGAGAACATTCTGTAAGGACTGCACATTCTTATCATGACAGGCTGTCCACTAAACTGTTCCTCTTGCAAGGAATGTGGTGGATAGAAATTCCCTTTGATGCTGGACATCGAAGGAGGTTACAGACTTCAAACCAAAGAGAAGGGGCATCTATGCCCGCTTTCTGTCCGAGATATGCCATTACTGACATGTTGTCTGTGACAACCATAATACAACTGTCTTATCAGGTTGACACACCCCTGCAGAGCTAGAAAGACAGTCTGCATTTGTAGGTTCTTAATATGAAGGGAAGAGTCCTGCTCAGGCCACAATCCTTTAAGGACTACCCCGTTTGGCTCTAGATGAGCACCCCATCCTGAATCTGAGGCATTGATATGCAGGAAGTATTGAAGCGGGGTGAATCAGAACTACTGCCAGAAAACTGTCCTGATTTGGATCCCAATGGAATCTGAGCTGAAAGAGGGTCCTTGTGAGGTCTCCAATTTGCTAATAGAACAAAATTGGAGAGGCCTCATTATGGAGTCTTCCTGAGGGAAACTCTATCTGCTGCCACATTCTGGGTCCCCAGGAGAGAGATAAATAGAGGTGAGCAGATGATGAAGTCCTTTCAAACACACTTGTTGTGAAGGAGAATATCTGCATGATCCTGTCGGAAATAACATTAACCATCTCTTGATTTGTGAAAAAATTCATCGGTTAAACACGTGAAGTTTTGAGAAGAAATCAAATTTGACTTCTCCAGATTGGGAATTGAACCCAGATGCATCACCATCTTCCAACAGAGTGACAGGTGTCTGAATAAGATATATCTGAGAACACTGTGAATCAACAAGTTGTCAAAATACTGGATGATTGGAACCTAAGTAAGCCGCTATAACTCCCATCACCCTGGTAAAGATTCTGGGTGAGGAAGTTATGCCAAAGGTAAGATCCTGAAACTGCTTGTCCAGACAGAACTGCAGAAATTTCCTTTGGGACGGAAAGCTGGTGATGTGAAGGTATCCATCATGAAGGTCTATGGAGACTGCCCAGTCATTCAACCCTAGGGCGTTCCTGACTGAGGCTGCTGTCTCCATCTTGAAATGTTCATACCAGATAAACTTGTTTAAGGTGGAAAGATAAATGATAAGCTGAAACTTTCCCACCTTTATTAAAACCCAAAAGATCTGGGAATAGAATCATGGGGTTTGAGTATATGAAAGCCTTCCTTACAAAGGTGTACACATCCTCCCATAAATAATCCAGACTGATCTACTGAAAAAATATGGGGGTTCTTGATAGAGTCCCAGAAGTGAAGCTGGTAACCCTCTCTCAAGGGCCTACAGGGATGTAGGGAAGAGGGGTGCTTGGCAGAAGAGGAAGTGACTCCCATGGGCCAACTATCTCCTTCCTTTGAGGGAGAGGGGGCGTCTAAAGACATCCTGCCCTGGCCTTATGACCATTTCGTTTTGCAAAGGGATGTGTCAAAAGGAGCTCTAAGGGAGTATGACAATTCCATTGGAATGCTTATTGAGACCCTTGCTTAAACCTTTGGGTGAGGGATCCATTGACCTTCAAGTTATGGGTGCTTCTTCACTGACTAAGAGTGCCCTGGACCTGTGTCCAAGGATCAGTGCTGTTGATCTATCAAGTCCCAAGATGCCACCAAGGGACTACCCGCCAAACAAAGACTCCGTGTCCAGATGGGGCCAACCTCAATAAGTCTTTGCTGTGGTCCACCAGGACCTTAGAAGAATCATGAGTGACATCCCTATTTAGATGCAGAAGGTCCTCTGATAGAGCCATTGACAGCAACAGCATTTGTCATATTGTTTTGTCTATGGCCTCCAGGAGTCTATGTAGAGCAGCCCAATACAAAGAGTCCTCCCTTAGAAGGTGAAAGGAGGCCACAGAGAAAAGGTTGGCATGTGAGGCTTAAATGGCTAAAGTGCACACCCTAAATTCCATAGCCATGAACATCTTAATCGGTATGCCAGCCCAAGTCCCAGTGTAAACACCCCCTTGAGATGCTCCCATGTCCAAGCAACATTCCTGCCAACCCCTAGAGATGTATAAGCATAACTGAAGTGGCAGAAAAGCATAATCTGAGCATAAAAAGTGTAATCTATTTATTGCATGTCACAATTAACAATGTAAAATGTACATTTAGTTTTGTTACTAACTTGAATCTGCAGGTGGTTACACTTCTTGTCACAAATAAGCAAAATCCATGTGGATTAGTACCTGAATACAAACACAAAACATATTGTTAAATTATTTATATATAACACTCACTTTAACTAGTCTTCATGTCTAACTTTTGCTGAATGATCATAAAGACAAGTCCACAAATTCTGCAATGAGCATGATGATGTGCTCAACCGGAGTGCTGTATTAGATCAATGATATTCTTCTTTTAAAATTTGTAAAGTACTACTTGTCCTTTTTCTTAACCGACATTTTCAAGTTTAAAAAGATCCCTCTCCTCCAACATTTTTCAGTCATACAGCATCCATGAGTCACATCGATAAAGCCTGTTTTAATTAACATCTGGCACCATTTTTTTAAAGCATAGACTGGTCCACTACTCTACTACATTCCTTACTATAATGAATCTGGTAAGGATTCATATTGAAGAAATTAGTCTGTTTTCTTGAAATTGTGTTATATACAGCTGCTATAAATAGAAAAAAAGGAAAGTACATGTAGGTCTACGATTGACAAACGTACTGACTTATGCTATTCTTACACAGCAGTCTACTTGTTTTATTTTAGAATATTCTCAAATTTATATGACGTGTGGGATTAAAGACATGATAATAAAAATGACAAACACAACTTTTTTTAGCTTCCTTTTAATTTTTTTATTGTACCAGAAAAGCGTAATCCCTATACAGGTGAGTGTAAGACGTAATCAGGTGAAAAAAGGCATACTGTTTGCGCCAAAAGCATAATGATTGGCAGGTATGAAGCAAGGAGACTTAAGTGACCAAGTGGGTAAGTGAACCTTGCAACTCCCTGCTGATACGAGTGACCACAGGATGGCTGAGGGAACTAACAAACCCCATTGTTGTCTGGCATCCTCTTGACCCTGTATTAATCTCTGTGTAATACAGTTTATCATATACAAATGGTGGAGCAACATGGCATCAGATTTCGTTTGGTATCCTGCGAGCATCTTGAAATTAGAAAGAATTCTCGTAGCCAAATACGCAGAAGATTTTGGACTCAGCTTCAGGGAAGAAGCAGTAAACTTCACTGACTGTCTTATCAAAAGTCAAAATATCTTCATCTTGGTTCAGGACAGAGATGGGGACAGTAAATGAGGGGAAGGTGACAGCTCAGTTGGGGTCTCCTCAAACTTATTAGAGTATACTAAAATGGATAACTCATCATCTGGTCTCTGTCATTGGAAGACAGGACTGTCTGGTCCTCTCTCCAATCAGAGAAGAGGAATGGGAATAATTTCTCAGTGCAGGAGATGAGTAGTGGACACCCTCCTCTCCTTCAATATTCAATATCAAAGCCAAAGGGGGGGACAGGGAATACCTATGGCCCACCCTTTTCGTATGCTGATGAGGCCATGGAAAACTCCTCCATTATACCATGGGCAGAAAATGCAAAGGTCGTGGCGAAGGAAAACATACTTTATGCTCCTTTATTTTTGTCTAAATCATTACTGATCTCATATATCAATTTAAAGCTGTGAGTGGAACCGGCAGCTACCAGATACCACATACATACATGTGCACTGAAACAAAATAAAATGCTTTATAATTTTTTTTTGGTTTCCAAAAGGGTTAAAATAAAACAAACATATAAAACACAACATTTTATTAAAGTAACGAAGTTAAATTATAAAATAGCTGAGATTTCTTGATAGCTAGGAATGTATTGGCAAGAAAATGGGGCTGGGGGTTTCTGCATCACATGTAGCTCATTGTTTGTTGGGTCTTTAAATTCATAGTTTGAAGCAACCATGAAATCCACAAAAATTGATACCGCACACAAAAAAAAGAAACTACAATATTCAAAATTCCAATGAGCCCCTAGCTAATCTTATCCTATGCAATGTCTGATCCATTACATAATGAGTAATGGCACATACCATGCCAAGCTTGTCTAGGTAAGAGAACATATGCTGCCCTAATTGTTAGATACCTTGATAACTTGCACTGTATAACATGAATAAATTCAAAGTACCAGTGTGATAACTTTATTATTTTTCATCCAAATTGCAAGAAATTTTGACTATCTGCTGAAAATATCTCTCTTATAAAGTTAAAGTGATTAAAATTTCAAAGGAAAAAACTCAGTTAAACGGTTTTGCCGAAAATGTAATGCTAATAACTAGGCCGGGTTATCTCAGTTCTGACGAGTTGTCAATTAGCCTACCTCTGTGGCCAGTTAAGACTGAGAGATGACTAATCAGGTGTTAACATTCACCTATCAACCACTTTCAGGTACTTTCCAATGTCATATTGTGATAATATTCTTTTGATGACATTCAATTTCTGACAGGAGAAAAGGGGCAACCCGCTTCACTTGATTGTGGTGCCTTGGCCTTTAAATAAATGTTAATGTGAAGAAACAATAATGGTTCTTCGAGAAAAAAGTGATTCATTGCGATACTGATGTTGGCAGCCAGAGCAGTAGCATCAACACAATGTTAAAATTTTTGGTGAAACCCATAACTCCATAAACAGCAAGACAGCGTTCAGTGGGACCCTTATTTTGTAATAGTAACTGCTATATCTTGAACCTATACTATTAAGATAAATCTTTAGAATAAATTGGATACTTTCATCAACAAAAGTATTCCCACCAATTGAGAACTGTTGGCATCTGATGCTAAAAGTCTCATAACAAATGCAAGAATTTTCATCATATGAAAGAAACTGTTTTGAATATAACCAATAAGCACATATATCAGTTTCAGTACTTAAAGAAATAGGAAATATGAATTCCTTCCTCTTATATGTCTATTCATATATACTGTAGTACACAAATAAAACGCATTGCTAGTATACAACAATGATGTATGTTGTTTGATATTTTCACCTATAAATGATGATTTTAGTTAAAAGTGATCCTAGTCCTTTGGCCAAAATAGGTATTTTTGTTGACCCAGATCTACTCTGAAGGCTATTTTTAGCCTTGCAAATAGAAGCATAAATTCCAAAAATTATTTTTGTTAAAGTGAAAACTTTTCTCTACAAAATGATGTCAAAATTACCTATTTGAACACATGTTGAATAAAGTACCTTATATACTTGCATATAAGCCCATTCATGTATAAGCCACACCACCAAACTGAATAGGTAAAAACATTAAAAAGTTCATGACCCGGGCATAAGTCAACCCATAAATCTGAGACGACATGACGACATATAATGAGAAATAGAGGAAACAGGTAATTAAGACAACACAAAACACACACACACATTCTACAAGAGAATGCTAGATAACATTAGCAGAAATTATAATACAAATAAATAATATATATATATACACACACACACACACACACCCTTCTAACCTGAACCCCCAAGCCCTCATGTACTAAGGTGATCTGGTTAATGGCTTATATGGTGTTGGTACAGCTATAATAGACCTTGGGCTGCGGATAAGCCAACCTCCCATCTTCCAGGTTTTTATTTTTTCCTAAATTATTCAGCATATATGCTAGTATATACATTACCGATTACCTGGGCTAAAAATGGCCCTTATAGTATGTCCTCCTTTTCAAGCAAAATTTGAAGAAATAAAAAAAAGAGCTGTAGAAGCTTACAAAATACACAAAGAATGATAAATATACTGACTCTGAGAATGGATGTAAAGCCAGAAAAATTCAACAGATTTTGGGGTGACATACAAAGTTACCTGTTCAGGTTTCGTTTGGTGTTGCATAGCACAGCAACACAAAGCAAAAGTTTAAACTGCTAAACATCTGGTACACAGATAGTTACCTAGCAGAAACAGGCAAGGGGAGGTAATTATAATGGTACACCTCTCCCTCAATAACTCGTGCACAATGGGGTCCAAAAACATAGACCGCACTATAAGCTCGGGCGCGAGTTACAGAGGGACCTAAAAAAATTTTAGAAGGGGATGCCATCCCTGCTTGAGCATCGAGACAACCACGGGGGTGGGGGCGGGGGGGGGAGGGAGAACAGGGCTGTTTAATTGTTTAATTGCTGAATACTCGTTTTATAATTGCATTGGGAATAATTGTCAATAAAGAGCTTTTTTCTAATGTAGTTGTTCACTTTTTTGTATAAATTACCTTTATATTCAAGATACCCAATCTCAGAAAGATGGTCAACAACATTAGTCCAAGTGATTTCAACAACATGTGTACGTGAATACATTGTGTATTACGTCACTGCGTTTTGTTGTTGTTGATTCACAAAAAAAAACAAGATTCCTTTTTTACAAAAAGTAGGGACATATATTTTGCAAAACAACTGTTAACATTGAAACTCAATTTATTTATTGTTTTATTAATAAAATATGGATGCAGTGATTTCATTGCAAGTAATAGTGAAACATTTTCTCATCCCTGAGGAAATCTCTAAGTGGCAATTTAGAAATTTTAAGTTCACTACAAAGTCTGAAACTTGCTTCTCCCTAATGAACTGTATCTGTGAAACAAAGCTTTTATTCACCAAGTACTCATTTCGCTTGGTTGCCTTACTATCTTTGATCACATTTGTGAATGAGTAGGCTAATTTAAGGTACTTTAATTATATGGCTTACATAATAATATTTATAACAGTGTTCGACTGATCAATTGAATGAGTTGGCCTGACACACAGCCATGACTGCTAGCTCTTACACAGGTAGGATTTGCATGCCTTTTAACTTTTCTTTTATTCCACCCCCTTTATTTGATTTGATACAAAAGACGTAATTAACGTGATAATACAAAGCAGGTCTGCTTTTAATTGAGTGTAACAACACAACAAATACTTCCGCAAGTCGGAGATCAAAATACGGTTGGCACTTAATTAGGTTCTCATGGAAATGCTCACAGACATTGCTGTGATGGTTGAATAATATTTTTCACATTTGAATACAATTGGGCATATTGCATTTATGATGATTACAGTGAAACCAAATTAAAAGATAGAACTAAACACAAATTTCATTTGACAAAACTTATTTAATTGGTTTTTATTTTCTAAAGTGTTACCGCCAGTGGAATTAGTGACATTTTCATTGATCAAAATTTCGTCGAATATTGTTATTTACAGTGTACTGACAATGTAGTTTGAAAAGAAAATTGAACAAAAATATATTACTTCTTCTTAAAAGTTGAGAATTTCATGACGTTGATTTAAATTTACGTGTACTAACCACTGTTTTCGATGATAAACGAGCGATATATCAAGGTTGCATTTACCAGTTTTGATCAGGAGTTCTTTCCCAAAGGTACCTTTTAGAAAAGTTACTTGTTCCTTAAAAATACTACTTTAATTTCTAAGTGAACCTAAAAATCGTACCTGGTTTGGTCTGTAGGTAAAGTTACCATAAGGTCCTCTCATCTCCACCTTTGTGCCCACCTTCCAGGTGCTAACATACCTGGACATCTTCCCTTCTGGATACACCTGGAAAATGTGGACATTGGAAGTGATATTCAATACAAAGGTTCCACAAACACTTTCATCTGCATACTGCACAAATAAACACACATCCTATGAGATTTTCAAAAATTTAAACACATGATTTGAACACAAAAATGTTAACATTAACAAAGACAGCAACAACAATCCTGTTCCTGCCAGAAAAAAATTATAGCTGTCTCCCACCATCTAGTTCTGCGAGTCAAAGAAAACAAACACTATTTATAGTGATCAATTTGTAATAAAGGAAGGCCATTCTAATAATCAGTTTATGAAACACATACAGTAGGACCCCGTTATAGCACGCTTCGTTATAGCACGAATTCGGATATAACACGATCGTGGCATGGCTCCCGAAATTTCATCTATTTTTTCGTATATGAAAAAAAAAGCTTTTTTTTCAAGTACGAAAAATAATGTGCAAAAAATTAATTATCATTTTGGGGAAGAGATCGTTATAAATTCGGATATAATACGATCATGGCATGGCTACCAAAATTTTTTAATAATTTCGCCAATTTCTTGAACTACTGCAAAGTCTTGTGCCAAAATAAACAAGAGTTTGATTTAATAATTTGGTAAGCTGTATTGTATTCTTGAAGAAAAAGTGTCTTATGATTGCATCTTTCTTTATATGAATAAAGATGCTGAACATTTTTATTTGTGAATGTTCATTTCAAATATGTCAGTAGTCCATCACTGCACTTTGATCTTAGTTTATTTTTGAAAGATGTCAGCTCATTTTAAAGCTGATAAGTGTTAATCTTATTATTACTGATACATGAACAATAAAGTCATTAAGTCTTCTTTGTGTTTGTCTTCAATACATTCTGTGTACAATCGTTGCGCAAACAATAGCAGACATATGTTTGCTCATTGAACAGCATACACAGCCAAGCACCAAACAATGTGGTGGTTGATAAAAGATTCACACCTCAATTTATAAATGAATTAATTTAAGTCATTGACAATCATCAAAGTCAATCTCAAAGCTAAAAGTTGTTCAAACCATGCGGCAATGATTTATACAACATCAAAAAAACAAAAGCCGCCAACGCACACACGTGGCTTGTCGGTGTTGTTAGACAATCCCCACGCAATCAGTTGACCAGTGAATAATATTGTTCATTCCCAATAAAAATGACCCCATTGTTGATTAACAATTATTCTTGCTGTAGTCGTTCAAACAAATAGGTGTCGGAGTTTTAATTAGTAGTTATTTACAATGAATAACAGTACACAGAAACGTAAAGCTTTTACTGTTAAAAAGAAGCTTGAAGCCATGGACAGGATTAAGTCCGGTGTTTCCACAAGTCAGATTTAATTCCCAAGTGATATTTCCCAAGTGATCTGCCAGTGCACGTGGTCCAATAAGCCTTTGGCTTGTAAAAGCACTCACTTTGTTTTCAAGTTGTTTTCCCACGTGACAATCCTTTGATCAAGCCGCGAGTTTTACTTGTTCAGTGCCAGGTAACAGAGGGTGGTTATTTGAACTCCCTGTGATCTTGCTGCACAATTGACACGTGTCCAGTTGCATCCTTTAATTGATTTCTGACTTTATGATCAAAGTGTTACTTGCAGAACCCAAGCTCAGTCTCTGCGTAAGCACCCGAATACTATAGTAAAGCTGAGGAATCGGAGTCGGACGTGATTTACGATGACTAGATGACGACGATTTACAATGACTAGACGACGATGTAGGATTTCAGAACTTTATCAGACAATGATATTATACTTCTGTGTTCATATTTTCGATGGAATTATTATGGACTCACTCCTACGCATGCCATGAGATCGGTTGGTGAGTACACGTTAAGATCCTTTAACTATTCATGCTATACATTAGACATGTATATATAAATGTACCAATGAATGGTTCTCTGAATAAAGTTAAATATTATATGTGCAATCTCTGTTTTCATTGCATGTGTATTTCTCATTTAATATGCATTGATTTAAGATGGTAACGGTGCCAATGAAGCATGTTGTTTTCAGACCACAATTTACCACCCCCCCCCCCCCCCTCATTTTCTTCAGCTAAATGACTTGGTTTTGTCTTGTTCGGTTATAGTACGGTTCGGGTATAGCACGATCTCGTTTTGTGGACCCTGACCATCGTGCTATAACGGGGTCCTACTGTATAGTGCTACCTCACAATAAAACACCTAAGCAAAATAAGGGTATGGACATGGATATTTTTCAAAATAAATAAATGTTTTCATGGAACATGGATGCCCTGTCACAAAACTAAAAAATGACCTAAACAGAAAACTGAAAACTGACTCACACAAAAACTTAACCTGATAGGAAGACAGAAGAATGGACAAAAGTAACACAATATGCCATTTTATATTCAGTGTGGGGCATAAAATTGCTATTGAATACTTTATTTCACTTAATTTTGGTTCTTAGCTAATTATAAGTGACTATAATTATCTTAAAAAAAATATACATTATCTTACCATGGTTTTTTGCATACATAATACTATAATAATAATAATTTTGCTCAAATTGTGCCCCAGCAAAACACTTTTACAGTGACTGTCATAATGAGAGATTACTATAATTGCTTGGATTTAATACCATTTTTATAGCTGGGGTTTATTTACAAATGAGTTTGTTATAAACAGATTCCAAAGTGCTTATTGTAAATGGTATTTCCTTGCAAAACAAAACATATGCAGTAAAACCATACCCAACGAGCATCTCATTATAATGACTGAAAATCTAAAAACCAATCTTTTCTTCTGTATTTTAAATGTTTCACAATCCACAAAACCAAGACCACTCTGCTATTATGGATTGTACCAATAATTTCATACCCACTTGATGACTCCAACTAATGTTCTATCCCACTAATGTGACCAGAAAAGTTACTCATTAGATCAAAGATACAGCATCTTTACAACACTGCACGCTCACCTGAGAGGGAACACTTGAAAGTGATAAACCACACCATCCAGAATTTTCAATATTTTTATGCCTGCATGGTTATTGTGCCTTCTAACATGCCGCAAGCTTGAGTTATTCAATCATCTGGGTATTCATGGAACAATTCCAAAATCAAGTATGCAACAGCATTTGAGATACAACAGAATTTTAAAATTTAAAGAAGAGTAATTCATGTATTTCTATTACAACTGGTCAAATCTAACCAATGTAATAACATTTCTCTGAATATTAATCTAATAAAATCTTATTTATCTACCTATCACAGCATTAATCTATTTATCTATCTATCTATCACAGATACAAAAACATACTGGGTGCCAAAGGGGGAAACCATAATATTAGGACCATTCTGCTAAGAAGACCACTTTCTTAAAGGCTCACTAGGGGTCTCATTTGCAAGGTTTTACTGTATATAGGTTAGTGTTTCCCCCATGATCTAAAAAGGGCATGGTAATTATCCTCCCCAAATGATGTAATTATCCTCCCCATGGTAATTATCCTCCCCAAAAGGCACTTTAAATGTGTATCTCATAATCAAAAGGATGCCTTATTTCATCATGAATTGTTCTTGCTGTTGCTGTTGTTATTATTATTATTATTATTATTATTATTATGATCATCTTCATCATCTTATTACTATTATTGTCATCTTACTACTACTATTATTATTATTATTGTTGCTGTTGTAAAATTAGGAAATTATGAGAGTAGTTAACTTGTAAAGTTCTAAAAATCCTATGTTTCATATGTATTCTACCCAATAGTAATAATAATAATTAAATACTGTAAACACAGGTGACATTTTTAAGAGAGGTCTTAATTTTTTTTTACTTCATTTTTCTTCCTCTTTTGGGCATCCTTTAAATTCACTTGATGAACTATGATTTAATTTATTAAAAGGCAGGATCTATGTGTTTACTAGTTCATTAGATGTACATTTTTTAAAAAATGCAATAACCAGTCAGAAGCATTTAGTGTACCCTTCGATGTTGTCCTTTTGAGAAAGAAGAAGTACTGATAAAATGGCAGTAGAGATTTCCTATTCAATTAAAACCTTTCTGAAACTGCAATGTGTACCCTTCAATGTTGTCCTTTGAGAATGAAGTAGTATTGCTAAAATGGCAGTCGAGATTTCCTATTCAAACAAAACCTTTCACACAGTTTTTCTGATAGGTTCAGATTCAATGCACTGCTAACCCATGTTAATTATTGAAGGTTCTCTGATAAGTGAACAATAATCAGCAGGTCATTTAGAATAAACAAAATTGACCTTTGCCAGCAAGGACAATTCATGTTGGAACAGATAATTCCTTTAATCATATCTACTCAACTGGGTGTCAAACATTGTCAAGTGAGTGCACAATGCTACAAACAGTTAAGGTCCAACGTACAAAGACTTTGGTTACGCATCACTGCATGGTGTTAATGAGCAGTGATCTGCACTACAATGAATAGTCTAAGCTTTTGGCACAGGTATAATGCTGCTTATGATTATAAAACATGCTAAAATTAAATTGAGAAATGAAAAGGAGCATAGTGCAACTGAATAAAGGCCAAGCTGTTGGGGGAAAAAAGGCCAGGCACTATGTAAAGAATGGCCTTGTGTAGGGAACAAAATCCTAGTGCAGGGAAAGAACAGCATGGTGCGGCAAGATAGTAAAATGGGGGGGGGCACGATAGGTATATAAATCAATATCATCCTACAACCCTTGTCAATTACAGACACTCATTTCCTTCTTAGAAGTATACAATATTAGAGAATAATAAATAAACAAATAGGGTACTTTTTGCAACCTAAACATTCTATGTCCAAAATATGTGAAAGTGTATTATACCTTGATAAGAAGGTCAAAATATGACTTCTGCTGTACATTTGTGATTGGAGTATACTGTCTAGTCACAAGTTCTTCACCAACCATACCTCTAGAAAATCAAAATAAATTGCATCATAATTCA
The DNA here is from genome assembly GCA_029931535.1 of Margaritifera margaritifera. Lineage (NCBI taxonomy): Eukaryota > Metazoa > Mollusca > Bivalvia > Unionida > Margaritiferidae > Margaritifera > Margaritifera margaritifera. The sequence continues at coordinate 56,847 of JAQPZY010000236.1, forward strand.
AAATGGGGTGTAGAAACTGCACATAACTGTACTGTATGGTTACTCCATCTAAAATAACAACCAATAACAGTTATTTCTGCACTAAATGTTTGCTCACATAATCTAGTTATGCATACACTATCATTGCTTTAGAGTTTGTTCTTCCAGTGTTTCTATTTACACTAAAACTACCAATTTCTTCTTCTGTGGTTTCAAGAGTACATATATTGTTGTTGCTCATTTGTTCTCTCTGGTACTCATCGAGTACTTCTGTCCTTGCATGTGCAAAAATTGTGGATCCCTACTTAAATATATTCAAAGACTCAAGGTCTAAAGTAAGTAAACTGAAAATTATTTGTATGCTCCATCCAGAGGTATGAAAGCAGCAGCACTAGCACTAAAAAATTCCAACTATAAATAAAGGCTTGTTGGCATGATGTCTCACATACTTCAACTGTTACAAAAGATATTAATGTACCAACCTGATGATGAGATGCTGCCCTATGGCCATGCCAAGTGTTGCACCAGGAGGAAGGCTAATTCTGAACCTATAGCTATCCTTTGTTTCCTGCTTTAAACTCTGAACCACAAATACACTGTACTCCATTGGCTTTAGGACAGGACCACCTTCTCTCACCTGATACAATGGATAAAATGTGTCTTTAATAATTCTATAAAAGTATCATCATAAGAATAAATTATTTTACATCTGGCAGTTTTCAATATGAAATGTTACCACTCTTTTAAACATAAAACTTTGTGATTGGTACTAAGTCATGTCACTGTCACATGATTGTGCTCAGTTTGACATTATGCCACAATGAACTCAGTGTAACATTAGGCCACATTGTGCTCAGTGTGACATCATTCTACAATGTATTCAGTATAACATTATGCCACATTGTGCTCAGTGTAACATTATGCCACACTGCTCAGTGTAACATCATGTCACAGTGTGCTCAGTGTGACATTATGCAACCCTGTGCTCTTTGTAACACTGTGCCACATTGTGCTTAATCTGACATAATGCCACACTGCACCATACTGTAATATTGTACTATACTGTGCTCAGTGTGATATTATGCCACACTGTACTGTGTTAGACACAATACCACTGAGAAAAATATCCACAAATTTTTTTCTTTTCTAAACCGTTTTAGAATGGTAACTTAGCAAGACTTGTATTGAAGGATTTTCAGATGTTAATGGTGGTTGGCTTGTCACAAATACACATGTATCTAAGAAAAATGTGTAGATCTCCTAATAAGTCTTTTGGGGGGTCATTTAATAAGCACACTATGGTCAACTGTTCAAAGGTTAATTTCATCCTGTTTTAAAAGTAATGCATCTGAACAAACTTCTGTTCTTCTTCAGAGTATCATAAGCTAAATAATGTAAGATCTCAGTTTGAGAAGAAACCATGAGAATGTTTTGAAACCTGGGCCTGGATATGTGCAAGCATACTCTCAACACTGATTCATTCCACAAATAGCTCCTAAAGATGTTTATGCAGTATGATTTTTTTTTGTTTACCCACCAATGCTTAAGTCAATACATATGATAATTTTATAAGATTTGTGGTTATGAAAGTGGGTGATTATTTTGCTAAAATGCAGTTTATTTGTGTCACAATGGTGACAGAGCTGAAATTCTGATTTCTGTCGGTAAATGCTGAATGAGTTTTTTAAATTTTTTTTTAGATCATACCAATGTAATGTCGACCCAAAATATGGCAAAGGGAGAAAACTCTTGAGTAAGCGCAAACTACTGTAAATTATAATATTTTTGTGTAATTAAATTTTAGCAATTTTAGTAAATTCAGCATATTAGCAGCACTGAAGTGTTGTGATTTGCTCATTAGCTTTACATATGTTATAAAAAAAGATATATTGTTAAATTTGCCCAAATTTTCTGTTTGCAAACCTATACCAGGCCACTGTCAGACCGTATTTGTACCAGTAACACTTAAACAGTTCTTTATAAATAGGAGATTATACTGTATGGTGATAGTTGATATTTGAAAGAGTATTTATATGCAAAACAAAAGCCTCATGCATATAAAAATGATACTCTTCTTCACAATGGTAACACTGACTAGCAAAGTTATGTCCATCATACAAGATATTAACAGATATATGAACATTGAATAATCAAATCATAACAATACAATCAATATCACAAAATTAGCAAGTTCAGGTGGAAATATAACAGTTTCATCCAAAACAAGAGGCCCAATTGGGCCTGATATTGCTCACCTGATTGATATAACTCAACAATTGACCATTTCATTAAGCAGGCAAATGTAATACTGTAAGAACACAAGCTAGCATATGAAAATTATATCATGTTGATTTTACCTTTCCAAACTTAAAAGCATAATTAATATGCATTGATCTCACTCATAACTCAACTTATCCAAACTATCTACCAAGTTTTATTGAAATTAGATGAAAAATATAGTCTCTAGAGAGGTAACAAGCTCCGCCAAACATATGCAAATTACCTCATCAATATGTACAGTTCTCACTTATTATAAAACCTATTGAAGACCATGATATATTAAGTTTGCTTAATAAACTGGAACAAAGTCTGACTGGAATTTCATCTCCAGAGCAGTGATAAGCTCAGCCAATCGAATACAAGACTACATGATAAATGTGCAAAGATCTTGGCATGCTCAAAATCAAACTCATTCAACATCTTGATGATATAACCCTGTTTCTCAAGTTTTATCAAAATCCTATAAAAAATACAGACTTTAGAGTGGTAACAAACTCAACTAATCTTATTACCTCATTAATACACAAAGGTTTCATTCATATTAAAACTCCTCCAACATCTTGAGAATATTAGCCTATTTACCACATGTGATCAAAATCGGGTCAAAAATACTGTCTCTTGAGTTGTAACAAGCCCAGCCAGTCAAATGTATGATCACTCATTAATATGCATATAACTTGTAATTATATTTACTTGACATCTTGATGATATAAGCCTATTTACCAAATCTAATCAAAATCAAATCAGAAACAAAAAATGCTAGAGTGCTGACAAGCTCAGCAAATGAGATGCAAGATCACCTCATTACCATACATGGATCTCAATCTTATCAGTATTAATCCAAGATCTTGATAATATAAGCTTTACAAGTTTAAGCAAAATGAACTCAGAAATACAGTCTCTAGAGTGGTAACAATCTCAGCCAATCAGATGCAAGATTAAATTATTAATATGCATGGATCTTGCTCATTATCAAACTTGTGCAAGATTCTGCTGATATAAGCCTCTATTCCATGTTTCATCGAAATCTGATCACAAATATGGCTTCCAGAGTGGAAACAAGCTCAGCCAATCAGATGCAAGATCTCAATAATATGCATGACTCTCACTCATTTTCGAATAAATCTGAGAGCTTGTTGATATTACATTATATTCCAAGTTTTATCAAAATTGGATCAGAAATATGCCCTTCAGATTAATAAGAAGCAATTATTGATGGAAGGATGGACAATGCACTTCTGATGCAGTGCCATAAATTAAGCTGCTTGGCCTTATTGCCTGATGAATTAAAAATAGAATGCTTTATCTTTTAAATGAAACAACACCACACTGGTTTATCACTGGAATTCATCCAATAACTATAACAAGAGTATCATGAACTGTACATTATATGCCCACATGTTTAATAGTCCTCTGTGTCAGATTATTATTATTATATTATTAGATTAACCATGACCTCTGACCTTAAGACCCCAGAATCTTCAAATATTTTGTATTATGTTAAGTGTCAGCCATCCACAAAGTTGGGTCAAGAAACTTACTCTAGAATAAAAGTTGTTCTGCAAAACCCATTTTTTTTCTTAGAATAACAATAAACTTGACCTTTGACCTCAGATTCTGTAGGCCTCTTCCATACCTGGAAGCCCTCCACAAACTTTGGTCAAGGAATGTGGTCTAGAACAAAAGTTATTATGCAAAAACCATTTTCTTCTTTCAGTTAGTGACATTGACCATTCACCTTTTGACCCGCAAACCAACAGGCTTCTTTCTTACCCAACATGTAAGTCATTCACACAAATTTTGGTGAAGGTACATAGCCAATAACTGAAATGTTTGTGCAGAAAACATTTTTCTTCAGAAACAGTGACATTGACTTTTGACCCCCAAATTAATAGATTTCTTCCTTTTCCCAAGCGCAAAACATTCACAAAGCTATGGACTGCATCCACAATGTTTAGTATATGTCTGTGATGTTGAACTAATGTTACGGTGCAGAAACCATTTTTCTTCTTTCAGTCACAGTTTCCTTGACCAGTGACCTTTTGATATATGCTTTTTCCTAACCCCCAAATGCAAGTTATCCATAAAATTTGAGCAGGATATGTGATGTAGAACTGAGGTCACTATACAAAAACCATTTGTCTTCTTCCAGTCATGGTGACCTTGACCTTTGGACCCCAAATAGATAGGCTTCTTCCTTACCCCAAGTGCAAGTCATTTACAGATTGGTAACTGTTGATGGTGGAGAACTTTGATTATGGTGGAAAAACTATTTTTTGTTTTTCAGTCACAGTTACCTTGACCTTTGAACTTTTCAACCCAAAATTGATAGACTTCTTCCTTACCCCAAGTGCAAGCCATCCACAAAGTTTGTTAACTGTAGATGATCAACAAGTTGAGTTAATGTGCAGAAAGAAAATTGGCAACAGATGGATGGACAGACACCAGACAAACTGATATTGTAACATTACACCTTTCCCTTGACAGCTAGCACACAATGGGGTTCAAAAACATAATCTGCAGCATAAGCAAGAGCATGAGTTATCAAGGAGCCTCTGAAAATTTAAGAAAGGGATGGAGATTGACGGTGAAAAGAGAGCAATGGGGGAAGGCACCTTAAATGATTGAATACTCATTTTATAATCATGTTGGGAATAACTGTCAATTAATAGCTTTTTCCTAATAAAGTTTTTCTCTTTTCTTTCTAAATGATCTTTATTTTCAAGAAAAACAGTACTCTCCAAGATGTCTCAATAAACATCATGTGTGTACCATAGAAAACATTGTGTCATTATGTCAGTTTTTTAAGGTGAATTTGGGTACGTTCTAGTTTTATTATTGGTTCCAAACATGACTAGGTCGATTCATTTTTTTAAAAAAGATGGACATTTATTGTTTTATTGGTAAAATATTGATGCCATGATTTCCTTGCAAGTAATCATGAAATTCTGCTTGAGCAAACCTCTAAGTGCCAACTCGAGAGTTTTAAGTTTGATACAAATTTGGATTTTGCTTCTCTATAGTGAACCTTATCTGCTTTTCATGCACCAAGAAACACCTTAAGTTTGGTTCCCTTTCTATTATTTATCACATTTGCAAATGATTAGGATTAACCACGGATTAATATTATATACTTTAATGATGTTACTTTCATAAAAAAATGTAATAGTGTTTAACTGGTCAATCAAAATGAGTTAACATGATGCATGACCTTGACCACTAGCTCTTATGTAGGTAGAATTTGAAAGACTTTTAACTTTTTCTGTTCTATCCCCTTTATTTGATTTGATACAAAAGATGTAATTAACATGATAATACAAAGCAGGTCTACTTTTAACTGACTGCAACAATGCAACAAACACTTCTGCAAGTTGCAGATCAAAGCATAGTCAGCACTTAAACTCTAGTAGTACATTTATTTGCGGGGCCCCGGGTGGCCGAGTGGTCGAAAGCACTCGCCTTTACAGATAACTGACATCTCACCGCTGTCCGCGTTGGTTCGAGTCTCAGGCTCGGCCAACGTGGGTATGTGAGATAGCTTGCCAGCAGCTTCCCGTGGGTCGTGGTTCTTCCCGGGTTCTTCCTCCACCAAATATACTGGCCGCCACGTATAGCCTATCATGTGCTGAAAAATGGCGTCAAACCCATAACAACCAACCAACATTTATTTGCTGATAAATGCACTCTTTTGAAGTATTTTTATTTGATGATAAGATACTCTTTTTAATACATTTTATATAAAATGTACACTTTTAAAAGTAGCACACTCATGGTATGTCATTTGAGTATGCTATAATGAGGACACAAAGATAACTTTGTAATAAAACAACTTTTTTAACACAACACAACATCAAAAAAATGTAAAAAAAGGGAAATGTTGTCAAACACAAACTGCTTTAGACCAAAAAGTCTACATTCTGTGAGAAGTAAAGAAATTTCAAATACAAATTGCAAATCGATTTCCTATGAGTGATAATAAATAAATGTTAACAAGAGTGGTTAAAGGAAGCTGAATAAAATAATTTAATTCCTCAAAGTGAAATTGATCTGTTACATCTCTATTAAATAAAAATCATTGTTATTTACATGATCTTACAAAAACCAAGTTTCAATTGAAAAGAGCAGTTTACATATACATCTCTATCTTGATAATTCACGCACAGTGGGGTAAAAAAATATACACTGCAGCATAAGCTAGGGTGCAAGATACCATGGGACCTCTGAAAAATTAAGAAAGGAATGGACATTGACAGTGAGAAAGGGGGGGAGGGTAAGTGCTTGAATACTCATTTAATAATTGCACTGGAAATAAACATTATTAAATATCTTTTACTAATGAAGTTTTCGGCTTTTCTTTATAAATTATCTTTATTTTCAATATATCCAATCTCTGAAAACTTGTTTAAAACATTACTCCAAGTGGTTTCAACACGTGTGTACCAGCGAAAACAATGTGTATTATGTCACTGCTTTTTGCATGTGAATGTGAATACATTCTCGTGTTACTGTAGATTTAGAAAAAAACAAGATTCTTTATTTCAAGAAAGAGTGACAATGTAAAAACTCAAGTTTTGCAAAAAAAAATTATATTAGTAAAATACTGATGCTGTGATTTCACTGCAAGATATAGCTAAATTTCTGCTCATCCTTGAGTAAAGCTCTGAGTGTCATTTCAGGAATTTTAAGTTCCCTATAAACTTTGAAACTCACTACTCCATAATGAATCCCATCTGTGAAAATAAGCTTTTCATGCACTTAGTATGCCTTTCACTTGGTTCCTTTGCTATCATTGATCATATTTGCGAATAAGTATGATAAACCACTGATTAATGTTAGATACTTTAATTATGTTACATGTGCTTACCGTGTTCACTTAGTCAACTGAAATCAGTTGACTTAACACACAACTGTGACCACTAGGTCTTATGCAGGTAGGATTTGCATGCCTTTTAACTTTTTTATTCTACCCCCTTTACCTGATTTGATACAAATGACTAATTAACATGATAATACAATGCCAGGTAACTTTTAATTGATTGTAACAATGCAACCAACACTTCAGCAAGTCGGAGATCAAAACACAGTCTGTACTTAATCAGGTTCTCAAGGAAATGCTAGCAGGTACTGCTGCGACAGATGACTGACACTTACTTTTCACGTTTGAATACAAGAGGCCATATCACATTTATGATGATTACACTGAAACCAAATTAAAAGATAAAACAAAAACAAACATTTCACTTGACAAACTTTTTTAACTGGTATTTATTTCTTAAAGTGTTGCCACCAGTAGACATTGCTAACATTTTAATTGATCAAAATTTCACAGTATATTGTTATTTAGAGTGTATGGAGAATTTTTTAATAAAGAAAATTTAACAAAATATAGGACTTCTTATTTAAAGCTGTGAATTTCATGATGTTGATTAAAATTTCTGGGCTCTAACCGTCGTTTTCGACTATAAAACAAACAATATATCAAGGTTTCATTTACCAATTTTGATTGCAATTTTAAACACATTCAATAAACAGAGGCATATTTTTCTTGTTGCATTTTCTATAAGAAAAAATGGGATCAACACAAGCCTCCATTTTATAAGCGGGTCTGCGAGTTATCTGGACCTGCTATAGTGAGAGAGCAGTGTACCAAGTCACTTGTACATTTAATGCAATCTCTACACAGCAGAGCATCAAATTTTTTCTCAGTCAACCCATTTTTTCTATCCATCCAATGTAGAATCATCTGGTAGGTCCTAAAAATTATTTCCATTCATTCAATGAGACTGATAATCTTGATCACACATTTGATATCCATTAGTATCCATGCTGTTTTCATTTCTATTATGACCCCGAGAATGTAAAGCTGCCACTGTCATTTTTAAGTTACACTGAGTTAAATCTCTAGAGCATGGACATTTTCTTCACTATCGGTCCATTTTCACTCCATGGATCAAAATAATGTGTTCCACACTGTTCTGAATCATCAAGTTCAAAATAATATCTGTTCCACAATTACTGTGTAGCAATATAAATGTACTGTAATGCAAATGACCTTATCTAAACAGTCCGTGACTTGCTAAAAATGATGGAACGTTCTCATTTTCTTAGAGGGTAATAGGGCTTTGCAAATATACATTCCTTACAAAACTAAATCAAATTTTAAAAATTCTGTCAAAAATTGACAATGTTGTGGTTTTACTGGGGATTAAAACAGTTACATCGCTTAAGTATTTGTTTTCTCATCAGATTTTGTACGGTGTAACTTGGTAACCTGCTCAGCCCAGACTCTGCATTCACCTCATCCAGACTGGTGAGTAACCTTGTGCACAGTACAATTATCTAATGTAAAACAAATATCAATGTATTTAAGTATTACTTAATTAGGTCCTCACAAAAACACTCACAGGTATCGCTTTGATACTTTGATACTTTTCATGTTTTAATAGAATATGGCATATCACATTTATGATTACAGTGAAACCAGATCAAAAGATAAAACTGAAGCACAAATTTCACTTGAAAAGACTTATTTAATTGGTATTTATCCTTAAAGTGTTGCCACCCAGTAGGCATTATCAACATGTTCATCAATCAATGTTTTGTCATATATTCTTATTAAGAGTGTATTTAGAATTTGTTTCTTTTATAAAGAAAAATTAACATTTTTCTTATCAAAAGTTACGAATTTCATGATTTTTATTCCATATTACCATGCACTGACCGCCATTTTTTAAAAGTAAAAATAACGAATATATCATGATTTCATTTACCAATTTTGATTGCCATTTTATTAATGTTCAGTAAATAGGGAAACAGGGGGTATTTTTGGGGTATTTTCTAAAAGAAAAAATGGGATACATGCACCCTCCCCCCCACCCCGAACAACAGTGTATGCTCTACCTTATGGCAGGCATATGAAAATTGCACTAAATCTTTCTGCCAATTAAGAAATTTTTTAAAATTTAAGTACCTCAGAATTTTCTGAATCTCTCCCCAAGGCAAATTTTTCATGCACTCCTCTTCCATAATTTTTAATTCCTGTCATAGACGTCAAACACACAAGGGATACAACCCTGTCCACAGCAATCACTCTCTGATGGCTTGACTGGTTTCACAGGGAATACCAATGTATTATCATCAAAATCTATCACATTATTCACAAAGTTCCCCATCCATCATTGTATCCCTACACAAAGGTGCGGCATGCTGAATAACCTTGTTATTAACACAATTTAAGTTACTACGGACCACAATGATACAGATATCCATTTTATATAATCCTCTATTATATGTTGTTAACAAAATAATTATAGTCCAGTTAAATAATGAAAATGCATTTGACATTTTTAGTGTTAAAAACTATGTATTAAAAACAGATTTAAAAGTAAATATGCATCAACATAAGTGAAGAACTGGAGTAAACATTTTTCTGAAACATTGTAAAATGCAAAATATCTAAAAGGTTACGAAAATAAAAGTTTCTTAAAATATAATTACAGGTTTAAAACAAATCATATATGATGACTGGGTGTAACATTTTAAATATAGCCAATTCGTCAAGATTGTTACACAATAGAAATAAAGCCTGCAATTAACTGAATTTTTGAAAGGTCATAATTTTAAAACAGTACACAAAACATTAAAATCAAAAAAAAAATTTTTGAAGAGCTATTTCTTAGGAAGGCTTTTTTTCTGTTGGGCTGTTTGGAACTCTTTGGGGTTTTGTGTTCTCCCATACATCATGTCATACATTAACAAGTCCACCATGAGTAGCCTTCCTTCGCCCTTTGCACTTGTTAGCTGTCTGAGTTGTAGAATTATTCAGATCAAATGATGATCCTGAATCTGAGGTCATTTCAATATCTGATTGCTTCCTTTTCACCCCACTTGGTCCATGGCTACCTGGAAAAAAAACATCATTAATCTGAATTAAATCTACTATGTTTATGCTAACATACCAATTTAAAAGATGGTTATATCTTGTTATATAGACTGTACTAGACTTTATCCTACTTCCATTTATCTCATTTCTATGTTCGTGGAAATGATGACCAAAACTGCCAAAGGCAATCAAAAATTTCCAGATTGCTATTAATTTCCATAAAAAACAGCACATCTTACAATTCAAAATATAAATGCTTATTCTTCTGTCTTCCAGCCATTATCACTCACAAAGCTAGTCCATTTAATAATCTTGCCTACCCTGGTAAATAATAATTTCATTCATTCAAAAAGTAACCGGAGTCATCCTGAAATAACTCTAAATTTCCTCTATGCATTCTGGCACTTCATTTCATGACATATGTTAATTACCATAGCAGTACAAATAACATCTTGAAGTTACAATGTAGCACATGAAAATTGCAAGTAAAATGTTAGCATCATGCAAGCAGGAATAATGTAATCAGTGCCATTTGTTATCATAATGAGATATTACAGTAATGACCCATTATAATCACAGTTGTTGTTACATTCCTCAATTAAAACTATAACTGCCCTGGGTCTGATATATTACAGATTCTAAGCATGGAAAACATATCCACAGAATACCCACTTTGACCCCACTAGCCATGTTTGACATGCCATGTCTTGACAAACAAAAAAAACACCTTATTTTGTTGCTCTGACGATCTAAATTGAACTATATTGACAAAATGCCAGATATCACAGTGCCATCTCTTGTCATAGTAGGGCATTATGCAATATACCAGACCTGGCATCATTGTTTTCAGTCAGATGTCACAGCACCATTTGTTGTCATAATGGGGCATTATGCAACTTATACCAGACCTGGCAATCATTGTTTTCAGTCAGATGTCAAAACACCATCTGCTGTCATAATAGGCAGAAGTGTTGCACACTGAGTGAGCCATCAGAACATTTCCTCCCACTCCAAGCTGCCAGTGTCTCCATAAATTAAACATATTCTCATATCTTGGCTATTATAGGGGGACAGAAGTATATAAAATGTCCCCCTGACAGCTCAACCAAGGTGCCATACTAAATAGGGCATTATGCAATATACCAGGCCTTAGTATCATTGTTTTCGGACAAATGTCACACTACCATCTACTGCTCATAGTAAGGTATTGCCAATAGACTGGACCTGACATCATTTATTTTCAGTCTGATGTCACTGCACAACTATTGTCACAGTAGGCATTATGCAATAGACTGGACCTAGGATCATTGTTTTCCGTCCGATGTCACAGCACAATCTGTTGTCGTTAGTAGGGCATTTATACAATATACAGAACCTGGTATCATTGTTCTCAGACAGATGTCACAGCACCATCTGTTGTTATAGTCGGATATTATGCAACAGCTGGACCCTGGTATCACTGTTTTCACTCAGATGTCACAAGCACTAACTGTTGTCATAGTAGGGCATTATGCAATATACCAGACCTTGCATCACTGTTCAGTCAGATGTCACAGCACCATCTGTTGTCATAGCACAGCATTATGCAATATAACCAGACTTAGCATCATTGTTTCCAGTCAGATGTCACAACACCATCTGTTGCCATAATAAGGCATTATTTTATTACAACCTGCATTAAGTAAAAGATTCTCCAACCTTTCATTGTACTACATATTAATTTTCCTGGATGTTAACTTTTTACTGGTATGATAACAGTATGTCATCGAGCAAAATCTGTGAAGTGTAAACAGAAAAATAATTTTTGATTTTAAAAGACACAATTCAGAATATTAATGCGTGCAATATTAAAATACACACAGCAAATCAGTCACATGAAATTGAAGATACGAAATTGCAGATACTCCAGTATTACACATAAACAATTTCAGAAAGAAAACACTAGGACAGTGTAGAAATACAATCTCACAATGTAACAAAACTAGAAAATACAAACATAGAATTATGCAAAATAGAATATACATTGTATGTTAATAAAAATATACACACTGAATTATGAATTATGGCCAATGATTCCCCCTCCCCCACCAAGTACTGTATTTTACAGACAGGTACTCTCAATTCTACTTCATAAGGTCTCTAGGTAATATTTTTTTATTTGACAATTGGGTATATCCAATAAATTTAATACACTTGACTTTGATTTATGAAAGTATCGATAAACATGTATATCGTTACAGTAAAATATGATAATAAAGAAATCAATGACTATGACTTTTTAATGTCTATCTTCAATTTGTCTCTTCGACCATTCATATTTATCCAAGCAACCTTTTTTCAAGACAATATCTATATTGTTTACCATGTTCAAATAATAGTCTTTGTGTGGGTTTTTTATGTTTATTTTTAATTGACATTTCAATGTCAGGATTTTACAGATTCCCTTTTAACACCAACCTGACACAGTGTTTTGGGTGTGATTATACTAGTTGTTGAAAAGTCCCGACTCCCTATTTCGACACAGTCTATATTAATAGATTTAAATACAGATATAGTACATAATATATATATATAGTATATATATATATATATACTATATATATTATATATATATATATATAATATATATCTATATATACACCACACACACAGACACGTCATACAAACTCTCTTTCTCTCTCTCTCCACCACTCGCAACACCAAACACTGTCAGACACAAAGAAAAATATACATGTGTGCTAATGCTCATAAAAAAAATAGGGTGCTACTCCAGACTGGAAAATATGACATAAAAATACAGAACTCAATAGCAGATAAAATTTTTGGCTGTAGTATTCTACAAGTTGTTGAAGTTCAAAAAAAAGGGTCCACTTGTTCTCACACAAGTACATGTATGTTTTTTATATACAGCTTTTCTAAATATTTTTTGTTGGTATAAAACATTCAATTTGTAAACTTGTAAAATTTGGTTTTTATGAAGTGCAGCGAGAGTTATAAATTAGATATTTTTACAATTCAAAATGAAAAAATTCATTAGATCACCAAACTTATCATTTCCAAGAAAAACATATCTTTTTTGAAATCATAATATTTTAGTATATAACTCTTAATCCGTGCAGTAAAGGATTTCCAAAACTCTTCAATAACTGGACAATCATAAAATAAGGTGTTCTATATTTTCAACTTCTTGTTGGGGCCCCCGGGTGGCTGAGTGGTCTAAGGCGCTCGCCTTACAGATCACTGACATCTCTATCTCTGCCCGCGTGGGTTTGAGTCTCGGGCTCGGCCAACGTGGGTATGTGAGAAAGCTTGCCAGTAGCTTCCCGTGGGTCGGTGGTTCTTCCCGGGGTTCTCGGGTTCTTCCTCCACTAAACATACTAGCCGCCATGTATAGCCTATCATGTGCTGAAAAATGGCGTTATAAACCCATAACAACCAACCAACCAAACAAACTTCTTGTTTACAAAAAGTACAAGTATTATAATCAATTAAATTATTTTTTTTCAAAAATTGATTTGCTACATTAATTCTGCGCATGAATTTAAACTGAAAGGCAATTAAGGTTGTATCTTTGGTGCACTTCTTTGCTAAAATTAAAGTTATTTTGCAAGTCTGATCACTCATCTGGCACCTTAATTATCTTGATCATGCCTCATGTTTTCCATAAGGTTTACTTGTTCTACTCTTGACCAAATCTTTATATACAGATTTTAAATTCTTATTTGTTAAGAGTTAACTTTTTTCTGAATTTACATTCGTAAGAGTGTTTCCCGTGTTAATATAATTATTCATTTGTCTTTTCCAGTTACCAGTTATTTTTGAAATAATTGAGAAATATTCAATGAAATATAACCATATTCTGCCAAAGTCCTTCTTCATTTGCAATAAGGTATTTAATCCAATTGAACATGTAGTTGAATAAAAGAGTGAACCATGAACCATGCCTAGACCACCGTCTGTAGATGAGGCTATAAGTATATCTCTTTTAACCCATTTTGGTTTTACTGCTCCAAATAAATTTTAACAATATGTTGTTCAATTCATTTTCTGTATATGATGGAGGATTAGGCAATGCTGAGAATAAATTAATAAATTTGGCAAAATCAATGATTTTATCAAAGTTATTTTCCCCAATATGGGACAGATTTCTCATCCAACAACCCAGCATTTGTTTAACTTTTAATTTCTTTGCATAAATTTAACCCTATCATATCGTGTAGGTTTAAAGAGAACTCTATTCCTAAAATTCGAAAGGAAGAAGTAGACCCAATGATTTCTATGTCTGGGCATATTTTTCTTCTCTAAAATTTGTTCCTCCTATGCAAATGGCTTTTGATTTTAAATACATTACAATGTAAACCAGAGGCTGATTCAAAAATCTTAAGTGTTTTGATGGCAAACCTAAAAGAACTGTGGACAGGTACTCGACAGTAAAAAAGCATCATCCGCATACTGACCCAATTAAAAATTCTCTGTCATTATAGAAGATACTGGTAATATTTCTATTATTCCTGTGATTAATGGAGAGAAGTTCTATTCCCTATAATAAATTGGTATGGGGCTAATGGGTCTTCGTTCATGACCTCTCTAAATGAAAAGGACTGAGACAGGTGACCATTGTTAATAAACACTGTATTTTGGAGTTGTTGCAAAATACTCTGGAACCACTGACAAATAGAATCACCCAAAATTAAAAGATTTCAAATAACCCATATTTAACTTAAAGGAAAAAGTATAGAAAAGAAATGAAACACATATGCATCATTTAGTTATGCAGAACTCAACAAACAAAAACAAAAAAAAAAAAAAAAAAACTCTAGGGAGATAATCTCAAGAACAGTATGGACCAATTAGAGCTATATCTAGTTTTGTTAAGATTTCCTATTACAAGTCCTTTTATTATGAATGAAAGACTTTTCTGAGACAGGGAAATTTGTTGATGAGAATGCTGACTAAATAAGTATGCATGCCTAAGACTTAAATTCTGTTAGTAAATTATGTGTATTTATTTTTGCTGCAAACATCTGAACATGGAGATCTTGTGCACTATCATGAGTAGTGGAAGTGTAACTTTTTTCAAGACTGTTTCTTGATAGCTGGAATGATCTGAAACAGCTTCATGCACAAAATAATTAAACAGCATTTGACTGGACTGATCAGACTTTAACCCTTAATAGATAGATAGACAGGCAGGAAGGCAGACAGACAGACAGATAGATAAGATAGAAGGTGAGATGGTAAGATAGACATCTATGATCAGACTAGAAACTCGTGGAAAAACATTGGCATAAATCCTGATTAAGTACTGTGTTAAAAGATTCATTCTCAAAGTTCATTAATATTGCGATGTTTTTAAAAATAATCTTTTCAAGTTTGTTTTAGAAAACCTATATATAAACATAGAAGTTCAGTTTTATCTGAGCATCCAAATATTATTTTAAAACTAATTGTTTGATGCATGCTGTAATCTAATTTTTATTTAAACTCATAAAGAATGCTTCATCTAATAACAGTCTTGGAAATTTGAGTCAGACCATCAGTTATTAATTACCAATCAAACATAAACTTGATCTGTAAAAATTGCCTTTTAAGTGGACCAATATGACCAACATATATTTCTGAGTACAAAATATAATTCTGTTCAATATTCATTCATAGTTAGGTACCTTCATTCTCATATAACCTTCTTTCCAAACACACTGAATGTTGGCCTGAATGCAAAAATGAATTGACTAAATCAAATACGCCTACCACATAATCTGACTGGTTATGGCACTTTATTTCTTGGTGAGTTTAGTCCGGCAAAACATCAATTGAACAGCAAAGATCAAAAACTTCTAGACTGAATGTCCTGCAAGAATAAAAAGTTAATTATGAAGACTAAGAAACTATCAAGTGAATTACCATATATGACTGACAGTGATTGCTAACTATAATGCGAAATTGAGGTCAAAACACAATTCATCATTACATGTGGATTTTAGAAATGATGCTAGAAAAAAATACATCGACATGGCATCATATTTGAAAATAGCATTATTTTGGTCAGATTTTTCCTAAATTTGAATTACATAACCATTTCATCCTTCTTTTCCATGATGATCATACAGATAGTGAGAAAGAGAGTGATTGGTACAATTAAAACTGCAATTTTCAATATGAAAATAGGTTGTCCTCTCCCACATCTGAGTATTTTTTGACATTTCTGGTTGTTACTAGTCGATGTCAGAACATGAATAAAAGAAGGCAGAAAAAAACACTTGTCTGATAGTTTGGGTTGGGAAGCTGGCTTGGAGAAAGAGGTAAAAAAAACAACTGCATTTCTTGTCAGCCACAATAACAATGCTGTATAATTCATTACACCAGTACCTAAGTGCCTTCTCTTTTTTTTCTTATACAACACTGTTATGTTTAAATATTTTCTTTGCTAAGGATAACTCATGCATAATAGATTACACTATCATGTTTCATGTCAGTAGTTGATCGCCCTGTCTGACGTCTGGGTCAGGTAGGTCACCGATCACTGCTCATAATAAATTGATCTAAAAATAGCTCTATCAAACAAGATAAAAAAGAGAAGGCACTTAGTACTGGTGTGTAATGAATTATACAGCATTGTTATTGTGTGCTGCAACTTGTCAGGTATCTCCTTATGACAAATACATTTTACATCATAAATTTAAATGATTGCAATGAATGAAATATATGTTACATATCTGAATACGGAAAGAAAACAAAGGAATAATTCAGTACAAACAAATGTCTGTTACTTTTATATCAACAGTTAATGTTTAATTTTAAAACTCAACCTTACTGATGCACAAATTTGTGAGTACTGCATTCAACTTGATTCACTGTTAAAAGTCTATCATCAATTTATTAACTTTATTTGACTTCTTTAGTTCTGGCATCCCATCAGTATTAAAATCCAATATATGAACATTTCTGAAGGACAAATGAGATTATAATTGCTGTGTATCAACAAAAATTGCTAGCATGTCCCCCATGAATTATTGAAGGAGAGGTGTGCATTCAAGAGATAAATGCTCCGCATACCCACAATGTCAATTAATTTTTACAAATTAGTTAAACACCCAAAATCTAATCTAAAATTTGCTTAAAAGTAAACAATTATTTTATAATACCATCATTGATTTTTTGCCAATTTGATTCTTTAGCCTCACAAGAAGAAAACTCTCAAAATCAAAATTATGACTATAATCATCATCCCATTTTGATGCTACTTTGTTTTGACACAGTGTCATAAACTCTTGATTCGCAAAAAGAATGTTTCTTTCAATAACATCATGACAACAACACATGTTTATACTGGTCAACAATGATTCATATGTACAGAAAATCTGTGGAAAATCCAATCACCAGTTGTGAATTGAAACAAAGATACATACCATAAAAAAAAATCATTTAACTAAATCTCTGTTTTCCAATCATTAAATCCTCATACAAAATCCTTAATGACTAACTCTGATGGAGCAAATCAACTTTCTGCCATATTATGCATTCAGTCAGCTACTCAACATGTGATAGCAATGTGACTCACAGTGGATAAACTGTGCCAGTAACACCGATTATTTGCACTTCTAGAGAATAGAGTTATGAAGAATGCCATTTAGTTTTAAGTTTCAAAACAGTACATTCAAGAGAAGAGACTGATGTTATGCATACCCACACTGTCAGTTCTTTTTTTAAAAAAAAAATAGTTTAGAAGCTAAATCTAATGTTTTTGCTTACAGGTAAACAATTTTCGTTATAATACAATCATGATTATTCCCAATTTGAATCTCTGAGCTTTTTACAAGAGATCTCCCCTAAAAACAGAGTTGCTAAAGGAAAGGAATGACACTCTAAACTGAGCTCAAATTGTGTTCCTTGTATGCGTAGTTTTAACATTCATTTGGGTGGTTTCGTGTTAAGTCCTTGCTGAGCAGCAATGACAAATGATTAAGTTCCGAAAAAAATCATGAATATTCATCTATGATATTGTGCATTTGTATACGCTTCTTGTTATGAAGGACTGGTGCTGAATTGAAGGTAAAAACAGTTTAAATAATTTTGGAAACTGTCGATTTACCACCAATATCAAGCATGTACAACCAATTTATGACTACTTTTAATTGTTCAGAAATCGCTCCTTATTGTTATGACATTATTAATTTTTAAAAATTGATGTATTCATGAGAAAATGTAGCTTTAAAAACCTGGGGTATAATATGTAAAGAATAGTTTTCCACATATCGGAACTGTTAGTGTCACAGAAGGAGCAGTGCCAGGTAATACTGAGTTCTAGAACTGCTCAAATCAAAGTGTTTTATTCCATAACAACATAGGAATTGTTATCACATAAGTAATTGAAAAAATAAATATATTCATGAGAAAATGTGGATTTTAAAAACTCAGGTTATAATACACAAGGAGTCTGTTCTTATTGGAAATCATAGTGTAATGACAGAAATTTTAGCACCCGATAAAATAGATTTCAATAACTTGATCAATTAAAATGTTTTATTCATAACTGTTTTTTTGTATCTGGGAGATGGTACTGATCCATTCTTTACTTGTTAATCAGTATAGCTTTTTAATCATTTAACACAAAAAAAAACTTTAAAACAACATGTAGTGGGAAACAGAAATCATCAAGCTGACATTTTTAAAAGGCTTAAAACTTAAATTACCTTTTCTCCGTTGCAAATTAAAATTGATTAAAACGGCAATCATTTTTAAAAAATTACACATCAATACTGTCAAAATGATACATAGTTTATATATGTGGATTTTTTTTCAAAAACTTCATATACCATCCCTACTTGTGGGAAACCGAAATCATTAACATGTTTTAAAAAGGCTCAAAACTTTTAAATTACCTTATATCCCCTTACAAATATAAATACCTTCCTTCAAAATTATATATAGTTTATATATGTTTTTATTTTTATTTTTTTAAATCATGTAGCATCCCTGCCTAAAATCTAAATTACAATTAAAAAGTAAGAAAGGATTGGAATGCTACATTCAGTTTCTTTATATGATTTTCCGCATAAACCTTTGCTTTCTATGTACTATTGATGTTGCTCTGTCATATATTGTTGTCAGTGATTGTATTTACAAATAGTGTAATGGGAAGAAGTAGCTTCATTGGAATAGCATCAAATAAGTGACACAAATACACAAACTTTCTGACAAGGGGTTATCTGGTTGTAAGCATGCCTAAATGTGTCAAAACAGACGACTCCCGGCTTGTATAACTGTTATTATAAACGGGAGATCTTGTATCTGGTTCTCCCCTACAGCTTCTGTTGACGGCTACTCCCCTTTTTCAACAGCATATTTGCGCTCTGTCGCAGAAAGAAATGACCTGATTATCTCGATTAAACGTGTCATTTTAAGAACAATATAAAATCATATGCAAAATTTCTCTGTACAGATGACAGCTCATAAACGAGCAAAGAAATATTAACCGTCGATAGTGACATTCCATTCTGCAAGTAATGATGTTAGGACTACCTCTATCTTTTTCCTAAAACCGTCGTTGTCGAGTGCGAGGGAAAAAACTTCACACGCACGTACTGCCGGTCGTCGAGATGACTTGGTATGTAAGCATGGCTACTTTTAAAATGGAAAATGTTACCTGCATGCCTAAGACAAGTGGCCAGACGGCATCAATACATTGCACCTGGAGGCGAATTAGTCATTTGAGTGATGATGTACCTATAAGCCGTGCCAAGAACTAGCAGCCAGGAAAGAAGGATTATAGCTGCAAGAGTCACAGTGGTACCTTTTTTCTCCCCAATATTACTCAATAGGGTACCCGTTTTATAGGTTGGTTTCAAACGGCATCTCGAATGAGTAACTGATGATTGCATCTGGAAATTATAGTAATTGCAACTCGGCTTTTACCAACGAATAAAGAGAGTTATTTTTTTACACAAAAGTGTAATAATTTACATACCGTTCTTTTCCACGTTTAACGTAGATATCGAGAGGGTCCTACAAATGTAAGGACCGTCGTCGACCCTGATACCGTATCGTGCATATTAGGGTTCGACGTCTTTCATTGTAGGATTAGCTTCGAGTAGATGGCATGCAAACGCGCCATTAAACTGAGAGGATAAATGCTGTTCAAATGTAAGTTGGCGACGGAGGGGGAGGTAGTCCTTGCAGGGTTTTGTGGCAGGCTCAAACCACCCTGCTGGGCTGCAGTTAGGTTCTGTAATGCAGAAGTTCGGTGGGCCCTTAATAACACATGATGCGGGCGTCAACGTGTCCTCTCAGCCTCTGAACAGTATTGGTGTGTGCAACGGCTTGTTCGCCAGAGGTCAGTGGATACCTCGGAACTAGATGTCCAATTTTCTCAAGAATATTTCACGATATTTGGGCATGCCCATATTGACACTTGTATAGATTAGAGTCTAATTGCTTTGTAGTCATACTATTATACTATACTCTGGTGCCTTTTTCCATAATGAAGTAATTATGTCATACACAAGTCAAGTGGGTTGTTGCTTTTTCAAAAGTCTGGTTTGGACTGTCATTTGTCAGTTGTCCGTTTAAGAGCAACTGTAGCGAAGGAATGCCAAAGTCTGTTACACTTGTGGTAGATTTTCTTTTAATTTAAACAAATATGTCTGCATCATATTACTTTTGGGCCAATGTGATTGCTATATATAAATATATATTATTATATATATATAATTTATATATATATATATTAGATAATATAATATTTAAGAGAATTATACGTATATATCATTATTATAACATGACTTAATATCTAATATATAATGTACGACTATATATACTATTTATATATATCATATATTATATAGGTATATATATATATTAATTCATTTCATTAAAGAAAATGAACCCATACCTCATTTTTTTCAACTTTGGCCTTCCATGGCCTACCTTAGCTCTTCAGCCGAAGTGAAATGTTGGAATGGTAGTCAACAGGGTTTGTAAACACCCAGTGGCTTGATCTTTGCTATGGATATAAAAACTTTAGATAAGGGAAAAAAAACAAAAAAAAATACAGACCTTGCATTTTTACATATAATAAAAATGAATTGCAAGTTTCTTATTGTAAGTCATAGTTATTACCAGATGTTATTTTCTAACAATAACCAGGGATTAATTTTGATTGGAAATTAACCCCCAGGAAGTTTCGTTAAAGCGCTTGAATATTGGTTCACAAACCCCAAGTGATATATTTTCATATATAAATGCCTAACCATAGTTAAAATATCCTGTGCAACTATGACCTTTGTACATCATGGCAGACAACATTGCAAAGCAACATTCATATTTGCATTATGCTGTATGGTTTATTACAAACATTCACAACAAAGAAACATTATACTTATCTGTGCATCACTCTTAGGGGATTTATTCATATTTGTTTAAAAAAACATTTATGTCTAAAATTGTTCTGGCCACTTATATGTCTTGCCGAGGAGCACTGTGCAGTGGGGACTTGTTGATGGGATAATGCACATTTTGCTAAACACCACTGCCATACTTGCAAAGTGTACTGTCTATAGTGTCACCATTTGATGTTTCAACGAATCAAAAAAAGCAAACTTTATGTAACCAAGCAAGGATGTAAACCAGCACTGGGGGCATTAGTTTATGCCTACATCATACCTACAAGATGAATCAATACAATGATTTTATATGTTTAGTATCAGTCAATCTGTGATGAAATTACGATTGCCTATGTTGCAATGCAGCCAATAGTAGCATGGGATTATTCAATAGAGGCCCGCCCCTGCAGTGTTATGCCAACTTCTGACCACATATTTTCGGTTTGCTTGTATAAAAATTTACATTCCGAAAGCCTTGAACTTTTCAAAGGATAAATGGAAATGCATTATACTGAGTCCACGCTAGGGGGGGAGACAATTGAGGTGGAAATAGTCTTCCCATTGCCTGATCATTTTCTACCATAAATATGCAGTGAAAGTAAAAGGTGACCTTTTCTCGCCGAGTCCAAATCTTCTACCACCACACCCTCCTTTGAGCCATTGAAAACCTTCGTATTGTGAGTAATTATATCAATAATATCAACTCTTGTGTTCTTTTCTGTTCAAAAATCAATGTTAAAAAGTTTTATAAACATAGTATTTTCATGCTTGATTGATCAACTTTTATGCACATTTAATGGGTAGTTATTTCTGCCAATAATTACAAACTAAATCTACCAGATTTCTGCAAACTATTCACCACATGAAGCTTGAAGAAGTGAGTAAAATATTCTTTGTCATTTGTAACCATTCACAAGCAAAATTATTACTTTTTAGGAGGTAGGCTTTATGGGATTGATTTTCCTAGTTGAGGTAATAAAGAAGTGTATTTCATATTTCACCCTGTTTGTAAAGTAAGTTAAAGAACGGGTTTATATTTATATATGTCACTTCGTTTCACCAATAGTAACCTATTTTTTGAGGTTACTTTAGTTTGCAATAAAACAATGTCATTCAACAATGGTGCTATAATCAAAACTTTGAATAATGTTAATATTTTCATAAATTTAAATGAGTTTTTTCTTTACTTTTTATATTTTTTGGTCAAATAAGATTTAGAAAACTGCTTTTTTGAAGTGGTCCTTTTTTGTCACTTTCTAGAATTATTACCTGGTCTACTCACTCACTTTTCCAATTTTTCAACCACTTCGACCTGTTCTGGTGGGTGGTGGGAGAGAAGTCACTTCACCTGAGAAATGTGTGTCCATTATGGTCCTTGATAGTGTCTAGATTAACATGGAAAAAATGAACTGAATGGACTTAAAGTTAAACGGAAATACCCCATTTAAAATAGAGTTTGAGTTTGTGCCATTTTACTGGACATTTGCACAAAAATACATTTTTGGATTTTTTTCTTTATTAACCTGAATCAATATGTATACTCTTGAAAGTTCAAGCTCTTGTAATGATAAAATGAGGAAATATTCTCTGGTTCTCTTTCTGTGTGGTATTTTTGGACATGCACAAATGATGGCTTTTGTAGGATCTACAATGATTAAAGATCTGTGCAGTGGCACATAAACTTGAAATGATGTTTCTGTTCTGTTAAATAAAATGTTTCACAACAGAGGTCCTTCTAATAATCATGCTTTTCAAAGGTAAATAATGTAGTTGTAAGAAGGATTTTTGTTTTGTCTGTTTATCAGTAAACTATCCTGATGTGTAAAGTGCAGTACCATTAATTATTGTCAATTTTTGCTAATTGTGTAGCGATGCTACATGCTGGTAGGGAAATCACAAATACTTTAAGAAAACAAATTGAGAAACTAATCCTATGAAACAGTCTTGGTTTAAGCAGATGATGTGGTCATTATATCATTTATTTAGAAAATGGTGTTGTAAGAATAAACTTGTTTGTGTCAGTCAACAAAAAAACTTGGTGTTTAAGAAATTTGATTTGTTAGTCCACTAATCAGTGAATACAATTTTGATTGGATGTAGGCTCAGATTGTTAACAAATAATCCAAAAACTTAAACTATATTGATAATCATAACATTCGATTGAAGTTGTTGACACTAAAAACTTATAGGAGTTGAAATTGATTAAGCAAATCAATCACATATTGTCAGCAAGTCCAGCTCAAAAATTTTATCTTACTACTAAGGAATAACAAGTTAAAATTCATTTTATGTACCATAAATTATTCTATACTGATACTCAAAAGTTCTTTCTAAGTGCTTCCAGGACCTTAATATGCTAGTCTTGGACACCCAAATTCCTGGACTGTGCATCCTGTGGACCCTATGTAAACTAGGCTTGATCCCTCAGTCATGTAAAACTGTGGAATCCTTGTGATTGTCCATTTTCCCCAACTTGTTATAAAATAGTATATAATATAACTAGCCCTGATCCATCAGTCATGTGTAAAACTGTGAATCCTGTGATTGTACATTTTCCCCAAAATGCTATATAAATAATATTAATATAACTAGCCCTGATCCCTCAGTCATGTAATAACCTGTGAATCCTGTGATTGTACATTTTCCACAACATGTTATGTAAAAATAATATATAATATAAACTTAGCCCTGCTCCCTCAGTCATGTAAAACTGTGGAATCCTGTGATTGTACATTTTCCCCAACATGTTATAAAAT
>JAQPZY010000112.1:0-47206 GCA_029931535.1 Margaritifera margaritifera
ATCACACATCCCACCTGCCATTTCCATAACTGAACCTTCCATTTTTATCACTGCTAATAAATAATTCAATTTCCCCAAATCAGTTAAGGGGTATGTATATGGTTTTCATGGTTGAGTAGCCTATGGAAACCTTTTGCATATGCGCAAATGTATGATAATATATCATCTTCTAGCACTTCAGGTTTTTTTTTATAAATTTTATCGGGCAATTCTCCAATTAATAATTATTGATGGGATTCAGAATAATGCCGAACAAATTTAGTTCTATACAATTACCAAATTTACGAACAGGAAATACATGAATTTGTCCATACAATTGTCTATATTTTTACAGGTATATTTCCAATGTTTTGTTATGTAATTATAATTTTCTTTAATGCTAGAAATGTGTGTTCAATAATAAAGAAAACTAATTAGGCTTTTGCTGTTATTATTTCCTGAGTGTAAATTCCTTAACTTTTTACAACCAGAACAGGCATGTTACATCAACCAGTATTCTTCAATTTCTATGGACTATTATTATGTCGGTGTTGCTGTGTATTTAGTTTATTTACACTCGATGTCACATATTTGACTGGGTGGGTGGGGTTGGGATCAGGTTGTAAAGCAATTTTTTTCAAAACTGATAAGAGATCCTGGAATACTATACATGGATACAAACTTAGTCTGATCATTTTTTTACAAACGTGTGTGTGTATGTGTGTGGACAAACAAAAACGGATCATCATGGCTTCTATACACCTTATGTGTGTATAAGTATTCTTTCGCCTAGCCTGTTAGAATCACGAAAATAGGTTCAAGAGAAACCAAAATATAGGTTACTAACAAGTCTGGAACAATGCATGAACTCATCACAAACACACTCTTTCATATTCCAGTCAATGAAATTGCAGATGTAATAATCCTATGTCATTTTTGTTTGTTCTATAACAACATTCTTCGGCCATTTTACTTTGAATATTGACCTTCCACTCAGAATACTATATGTCCATTTGGAGTCTACTTAAAATATGTAGACAATGCTAGGAATGTTCAAAACCTTAAATAGGATACCATTGGTTGAATTATTTGTTTGATGATGACGTATTTATTATGCCCGTGCAGGAGAATCCCTGTTCTATAAATAGCTACGTACCAGGAACCCAAAACTTGTATTCATACGCTGAATGAAGCGTCGTAAAGGATGCTAAGTAATAAAATATAAGCAAAATGAAAAAAAAAAAAAAAAAAAAATGAGTACAATTAGTAGCAATAGCAGTTATAATAGTTTAATGTTGTTTTTTCTGAGTTTATCGTGGTATAAACTGTCAGTTGCCGAATCACACAGCAAATAACGGCACCTCAACGCATCCATTAATGAATATTCCATAGGAATTTTGTTTATCATTAGAATCTATATGCCACGTGTAGTTGGGCCCATGATTAATGTACGTGTGGCGTCTCAAGCGGCGGCTTCTCCGCATTTCGACCCCTTGAGGATCAATAATTGTTAACAGAACTCTGACACTTTCACGATCGACAACAAGACCCTCACCAAAACATTTTGTGTACATCCACCTGTATCCATGCAAACAACCAGACTTCTCTATCTCTTTCTGAAGAAATGTGGCCACCTGAATGAGATCTGTCTTATTTTTCTTCCTGTAGAGTTGAATATTCTTCAGTTTTCTTTGCAATGTGCGTCTGCTTATGACGATTTGATGATTATATGCTAAAAGTTCTAATATATATTTTTGTGAAACATTTGATCTAAAATAGAATCTTATCAAAGTGTCTATGTCCAATATATCCGCCATGTTCTATAAATCAGTCTAGATGTAAATCATATATATATATAAGAAATGAGTCTCCATTCTATATCGTAATAACTCAATACTATCTCGTAATAACGCAATGTTATATCGTAATAACGCAATACTATCTCGTAATAACGCAATATTATCTCGTAATAACGCAATACTATCTCGTAATAAAGCAATGTTATCTCGTAATAACGCAATATTATCTCGTAATAACGCAATATTATCTCGTGATAACGCAATATTATCTCGTAATAACGCAATACTATATCGTAATAACGCAATTCTATCTCGTTATAACGCAATATTATCTTGTAATAACGCAATACTATCTCGTAATAATGCAATGTTATCTCATAATAACGCAGTGTTATCTCGTAATAACGCAATACTATCTCGTAATAACGCAATATTTTCTCGTAATAACGCAATACTATCTCGTAATAACGCAATACTATCTCGTAATAACGCAATATTGTCTCATAATAACGCAATACTATCTCGTAATAAAGCAATACTATCTCGTAATAACGCAATGTTATCTATTATAACGCAATACTATCTCGTAATAATGCAAATTTTTTTTTCTTTTTTCTCCTGGCGCTAACGGGC
Source organism: Margaritifera margaritifera (assembly GCA_029931535.1). Lineage (NCBI taxonomy): Eukaryota > Metazoa > Mollusca > Bivalvia > Unionida > Margaritiferidae > Margaritifera > Margaritifera margaritifera. Next base: position 2,412 of record JAQPZY010000112.1, read on the forward strand.
TTCCGTACGATAATGCTAATATTGTACAGACTATTGAGGATTGCAACTGCCATATACCTGTGATATTGCTAATCGTTTTAATACCTTCTTCATTAATGTAGCATCTTATCTCTTGGAGAAACTGCCACAACCTTCAAAAACATTTATAACAGTTTCAACAATTTAGCAAGAGTTTTACAGGGTAAGAAATGTTCATAATAACACACTCCAACTTCAACCGCTAAGTGAGGATTTTGTTTACAAAGAATTAAGTAACCTTAATCCATGTAAAAGTACAGGCCTTGACGATATCCGCTAGTGCGTCCGCTGGGGGGGGGGGTCTCACCCCAAACCCCTACCCCGATTTTAAAACAAAATTCATTGTGCAGTATATATATAGCTGCAAGGCTGCAATGAGATTTAAACAAACCTCCAAAATATTAAACCTCCCAAATCCGACTGTGGGAGCTTGCCTCTCTCCTTGACCTTATTGGCGTCACTTTGAAGGATAGTTCCGTTGATTTTTATTTTGGCTTGCTCACCCCACTCCACCCCCGCTAGTGTTTTGACGATTCCAGCTACATACATTGTTACTTGTATATATCAAGAGGTATTGTGCCTGATTGGACCAACAAATTGTTCTCCGCCTTTTTTTTTTTTTTTTCCTGATTAGACTAGTGGCGGACCAGTCACCAGTCATGTTATAAACAAAATTTTGGAGATCAGCTTGTTGGTCTAGTGCCAGATGAGCTGAAATTAGCTAGAGTTAGTCCTCTTTACAAAAAGGATAGTAGGGCTGCTGCCAACAATTACAGTCCTGTTAGTATACTCAGTATTGTGTCCAAGATTTTAGAAAGAGCAGTCTGTGTTCAACTTGAACACCTTTTAGCTAAGAATAACTGTAGTATAGTGTGCCACTTGAGAGTCTAAGGGAAACCTGTGTTAAAAGGGGTAAAAAGTGTATAGGGTCTGTGGGAATTTAACATGGACAAAACTGTCCATAAGTAGTGGAGGATGGTGATTGAGGGGTCTACGGGAGTCCCATATTATAATAGGACGAACATTTACAGGAGTCTACGGAAATTTAACATGGGAAAATGTGTCCCTATAAATTGTGAGCGACAAAGTTTATGGGGACAAACTGGAATTTAACATCGGCGTCATCCTAGTTCATAGCTACATTGTAACATTATAGCAATAGGCGACGATCTGCACTTGAACGAAAATACCATATGACGTCATAGGTTTATCATGTGGGGTGAGTGTCTGTAACAGTTGTAGCAAATAGTCGACGGTCTGCACTTGAACAAAAATGTCGTATGACGTCATTGGGTTTCATGTCTTTCTGTCAACGTGTGGGTGAGGGTGTGTGTGTGTTGTGTGTGTGTGAGATAGAGAGAGAGAGAGAGAGAGACAAAGAGAGAGAGATTTTAAATAATTTTTGAAAGAGACAAACGAAACAAACAAGTCAACAATAGGTTTCAAATTCAACATTTATCCTATTAAGTCCTGCTCACTTAAAATGAAGAGGAAGAATTAGGGCTTGTCCCTTCCTTTTTCATGTACAAAAGATTAAACAGGAGCATATTTACAAGTATGACAACTGTTACGGAATTATGTATATGGAATCTATAATGTGCTTAAACTTTTGGCCTATGACTCTACTTTAAAGTTGTGTCAAATAGTGAGTCTTATTTAAGTTGGGTTAGCTGTACTATTAATCAAATAACAACATGTTTACTGACCTTTTGTTCAAGGTCAGAGTTGTTTACTGTATCTGATGAAATAGACGCATTTAGTATTGCATTCTGGGTCATAATATGACATGTTTCCTGTTGTGAAATGTGCCATTTGCAAGTTGTATAAAAGACCTAGAAATACGAATTATTTCCATTCCATTTTAGATCTTGAGTTGAAAAGAACTGTTTTTTTATGATCAGCTTTTGAATCATCAGATCGTTTGAAATAATAGCCGAGCTGGAATCCTGTAATGTTTATGTAATGCCATGCTGTATGAATAATTCAAAAGGAATTATTGATTGGACCATTCATCAGAGCTACCTGGAGTTATTTGGGACTTTCTCGGATGCCTCTGAATTTCTTAAAGATGATCTGGATTATATTATCGTTGGAACAAAATCACAGTCCAGACTCATTCATTCGGAACGATCATCTATTCGGAACATTCGTTCATTACGAAGACTCATTCTTTCGGAACATTCGTTCATTAAGAAGATTAATTTGGAACATTCATTAACTTGGAACATTCATTCACTTGGAACATTTTATAGTTTATATATATATATATATATATATATATATATATATATATATATATATATATATACAGGACTTGTGATTAGGACATTAATAAATTAATAATTGTTGGATTATTAGGATTTTAATACACGAAACTGTAAGTGTATTTTGATTTTCACATTAATTATTTAAAATAAATTGTTTGTTGATTTTTACAAACATTGTTGGTTTCACTTTCTTTTTGTTACGTTTGTTCGAGCCATATGGTCGTAACACAACGATGTTGAGTCAAACTATATTTCCAATGATCTATGACAGTATCATTTTGCCATGGATGTACGCTACGTTTCTGAAGTAAAGAAAAGAGATAACCATAATGTTCACAAAATTTGAATATCTTCTCTTAAATTTCCGTATATGTGTATGATCGTGTTTTCCCCTGTATAACACAAGTACAGGATAGCTTTAACGGTCCTTTAAACAAACTGTTCTGCACTGATTGACCTAGCTACATTACGTACTAAAGCGAGTAGTGCCTAAAGTTTACTGTCCCTTGCACATGTCGTTTCGCACTGACTGACCTTACTACATTACGTTCTAAAGGGAGCAAATGTGTTGCTTCAAATCATTAGCCCGTATAAACATTCTATCAAAAGCTTAACATTTAAATGGGTTTTCTTCAGAAAAAGTATACTGTTTTTTTTTTTTTTTTTTTTTTTTTTTTTTTTTTTTTCAGTTTGTATCTTCATATAACATTCAGATTTCCGTTCTCTCTAAGTGTTTTATTACAAGCAAACAGGCTGTTTTGCACTGATTGACCTAGCTACATCATGTACTAAAAGTGAGCAGTTGTTGTAGTTTACTACCCCGAAAACACGCCGTTTGACATAGCCACATGAATAGCATCTTTAGCTATTGTGAGCATATTGCACAATGAAATATTTTCAAATGAATGCAGTAAAAAAAAAAATAATAATTTCCAAAACATATCGTTTGGCTCAAGCAATGCAGTAAAAAAATAATAATACCTATGTGGCGTGGTGGTGGTGGTGGTTGTGGTTATCGTTATCTAGAGGATGATCGACCTCGGTGTTATTGCCCGGATCGAGTAAATAATAATATAAATTGTGAAACTTATAGATGGAATGAATAGAGATCTGAGCAGATATATAGAACAGACTAAAACGAGCCCCCGTATATGAAATATAACAATTTAATCAATTACATAAACAACTGTGATAATGCATTACATTAGGAAGATACACTTCTTTTTGAAATAAATCATTCACCGAATTGTAAACACTAATATACTTATATATGTTATCTGTTTAAATGATATAATTAATTCATCATAGAATCGAGTGAACAATTGAAGTCATTGCTTTGTACAGCTTCATAACCTGGTTTCCTCCGGTTCACCGTGCTGTTCAACTGGTTCCTTCGCTTTCTTCTCACTCTGACTATCTTGCCTCTGTCGGCCCTCAGACTTTGTGTGTAGGTGGATACGTAGGTATGTAGATACTTAGGTACGTGGATACGTCAGTGGATTATGTCAGTGGAGCTATTTCCCCTTTCAAAATAAACAGAGAAGCAACCTAAATCTTCTGTCAGATATCCTACTGGGAATAGATCATTACTCCACTCTCGTTATGTCAGATATCATCCTATCGGAAGTCAAACAGATACCAAAGGCTATCTGGTCAAGCCAAACACGGCAGGCCATAAACAAACAAACCTAGTTTCATAAGATTAATGTATTTCCTAACGGCTATTTCATCGCTGACTCACATTAACATCACACGAGACATAACAGTTCCGTTCTCGATTATACAAATGAATGAATTAAATTCATTACATGGCTTAACTACGTTAATTTCAGCGAATACACAGATTCAAGTCTTTAGCGTCCATGAAATCTCACTTCATGGCTTAACAACGTTAATTTCAGTCGATACGCACTTAAGTTTTTATCATACATGAAATCATCTAAGATCGGTGAATTCACACGGATTCTCATACTCATATCAACTAAAGTAATGCATGAAATTCTTAAAATACATGATTCCTATAACACTCAAGACAACAAATTCAAACAATCTGTCAAACTTATATATAAGATCATTGTACGAATTCAGATAATGAACTCAAACACAGTTATACTCATATAAAGAAAATTGATCTACGAATTTATACAAATAAATTCATGCAAATATAAGTAAATAAATTCAGGCAAATAATTATATTGGTATCAACGAATTACAGGAGATTGATGCAAATACCGTGTGCTTTCAAGCCTTGCTCGCTTCTACCGCCAGAATAGTGTCCGTCAGCTTTCCAGACATCCAGTCCCTTGGATAATTGTTTTACGAGATAATTTCTTGCAAATTCAATCTCGGAGTCCCTTATACTCTCACGGAAAAAACGTAGACTGGCTATATTTTGCGATGTGGCATATTAAAACTATGAAATTTCGTGTGGGAAACACGCCCTTTATTTAGCGTAGCCAATCAGGATTAAATATATCTACCGCCTTTTATAAATAGGCGCCAAAATTTACGGTCGTCCTGACCCTCTAGATTTCCAAATAACTGATTCTGGACAATCTCAACTCTGACATTTTCGATACAAAGATTGAGTTAACCTTTTCCATTCCAGTTTCTCTGACTGTTAAATAAACGAATGCTTAATTAAAAATCGGTTCCTCTCACAACACAGACCGCAACATAGCGATTCAATACGCACCCTGTCCTCATAAATCTAATTAATTGTTCTCTGTCCAAGTTAATGTTCTCTTTATAGATCGACAGAAATTTGCACCCTTACAACCTATGTATCGCCAAGATTTCTATTTCAAGTACACATTTCGGTACTGCAAATTTTAGAGTGATATGTTAAAATGGGAACATATACTATTACGATTTAAATATAAATAATTCTATAGGAAGTTAAAGTGTGTGTGTGTGTGTGTGTGTGTGTGTGTGTGTGTGTGTGTGTGTGTTGTGAATCCGTAGTATTACAATGGGGCTTTTAAATTTAGGTTTCTGATATAGGTCACAGACTTTTATACCCCATGATTTTACTAATTTTACCCTTCACATCACACGCGAGTGTATTATTTACGGGTGCGGTGGGACTGTGTGCGGCGACACCGCTGCTACAGCGACAACAACGCTACAACCGCAGGTCCAGACAAGTTTGTCTTTGTATATGCTGCCAATAGCGGTGTCATTGTGGATATCCTTCGCAAACGTGAACGATTTTGCGTAAGAAAATCTGCTAGCGTAAATGATTTTATCCTTCGGAAACGTCAACGATTTTGCGAAGTAATATCTGCTAGCAGACAGACTGATTTACACTGCCAAACATTTCCTCGATTTTTACTGCATGTAAATCAATTACTTGTTTTGGGTCGCTAGCGCCCGTTTCGGATCTGTGCACGACGTCGTCAGTGGTTTTCCATTTCCACCAATACGGTCTCAAAATCATCCACGCTATAGCCACCGAGTACAGTTAACTGATTGTATTGAGACTACTTTGTGCTGCCGTGAGAAGTTCTGAATAAACACGTATTCGTGAATGTAATCGTATCGAAATTATTTTGCAAGCATCACCAGAGACACCGGTTGCTATTTATATAGCTCCAACAACAATTCCGATTGGTGTACCTATGAAGGGTGCCGTGGTCACAATCGCAGCAACACCAAGGCCAACTTTTGTTGCCGCGGCGTGTCCACAAATAGCAACTACAATCATACACACGCGTTTGTATTTCATGCGTAGCGCGGTTCTCTTGATTATTTCATCTCGCAGCTGTTGTTCCGCTTCAATTAATTTTTCGAGTCTGTAGCTTTGAGCGGCTATCACAGTTCTTCTGTTTATATTGTCATCGTGGAGACTAATTGCTCGCCATGATGGCTTTGTTCAGCTGCAATACGTGCACGCGCTTCCAACCAATCACTTTTCTTCACTTGTACAACCGTCATGCAATCGTAGAAAATATCTTCCGATGTAATCTTTTAAGTCTCTGGCGATTGTGCGTTCCTGGGTTTGGCACCACGTTCATTTAGAAACACACTGATTATGCCTCTGTGTTATGCCTCTAATGATCGCTTTCGTCCAAGGACTTTTACGCGGACAAGTGCATCCTTGTTAAATAACAGTCGAGATCTTTTTCTTCTTAGATGAGTTAATGTTGGTTTAACATCATCGATGGGGAATGTAACCGTGGTGCATTCAGCAGTGAATTTCACTTCATCGTTGTAGAAACAGTCTTTGGCTGTTTTCACGCCTGATGGTGATGTTTCTTTTTGTCTGGTGTTTTCGCGTGCTAATGCTATGACTACAAGCTGGCCTCGAGTTGGTAGTAGCTATCAATTTCTATTTTACCTTTGCGTAGATTATATTACAGTGCATACGAGGGTCTGGTAACACCATTCTGAAGCAGATATTCATCAACAAGTGGACCAAAATTACTGTCAATCTTAGCATCCTCTGTCAGCTGGTCCAACACCCCATCCGCAAATTCCGCAACATCGTCATCGCGTTCAAAATCCATTGCGTACATGTAATAACAAATCTTAAACACAAACGCCAAAGACGATTAAGCGCCTTTCCGGATAGATGTTGAGTTCTTGGAACTGAATTTCATCTCCGGCGAATAATGATAATGATACCACATATATGAAACTTTCTTTAAAATTGTCTTCTGTAATACGTGTCATTAATTTACGATGCAGGAAATTATTTACAACTATTATCATTACACCCAACAGACCTCTATATCCGTTTATAATAAATAAATACGATCCAGACTCACGCACCTTTAAGATATTAGGATTAGGTGTATCAAAAGCATCCCCAACAGTAACGAAAAGAAATCGACCATTTGCCATACCATCATATTTTTCAGATCCTTCTTTGGTTAATATTCCACTGAATCTACCCAATGAATTTACAACGCGTGGTAGTGAGGGCACCTCTGCAATCTTTGCATTCACATGTTGTTTCGCCGCAACCTCAGAAACATCAATGTAGCCTTTGATAAAGGCCAATGACAATTCCCTGGTTCTCGGTGATTTCAGCCAATTTCTTTGCGACGGCTCTCTCGCAGCTTTATAATAACATCCTGAATGTCCACGTTAAACGTTTTAAATTTTCCAGTTTGATCTTGGAAAAACACAAGCTCGCCCGGTTCGACGTCAATAACAATCCGGCTTTGGTGGCAAACCTGCTCAGATCCACATCAGCGCCGCGTCTGGTTGAGTAACGCCAGTAAATGTTAATCTGCATTATGTGTACTATTCAGCGTACTTTCTAAGTAACAATGTAAAATCAAAAGCGCTTGTGGTGTTGGTGAACGCTCGAGTGCACACAGTACTTCAAGAACAAGATGTCCACATATGGGACATTCCAGACGAGTTTGCAACGGCAGCGTTGAATAAAACAGCGGTAGACGACTCTGTAGTCTGTGTAAATAATGAACAACTTCAAGTGGCGGTTCAAGCCCGTACGAGTCAAAATACAAAAGATGTCGAAGTGTTACAACGATAGCGACCCAATGAGTCTCAATTCCTGTTGTCCAATCCAGGTTGATGATGCCAGTATCCCGCATGCGGGGGATCGTTGATGCAAGTTCATTCCTCACAAAGACACGTCGGAAATGCTTGACTGACTTTGTCATAGCGTCAAGATTGGTCAACGGCGACGCCTTTTGCGAGTCATACTAGGTTGTCGAAGACCTCTGCCTGAGTAAATTATGCGAGTCGTCCCGGGTAGTCAAAGGCTTATATATATATATATATATATATATATATATATATATATATATATATATATATATATATATGTTTGTTTACGAGACACTATGCGGCCTCCAACCGCCCTTTTTAGAACCATCCCGGATGCAGTTCCGACGGCCCTTGACGCAGTCGCTTTTGCAACCGCGTAAGCCGCAGCCGCTAACAACGCTGGATGACCACGAGGAATGGAAATATTCCACCGATCTTTTGCATTCATGTCACCTCTGACTTGGATAAATTTAATGTCACTGATGTGTTCTTTTGTTTGGCCACATTAAGCTGACCAAATTGTGTCTGGGTAAGCCACACGGGAATAATTCCAGTTAACTTTTCCTGATAAGGTTTCAGTATGACCCCGCAATCGTTTCCTACTGCGCTCTTTATTTTCGCAAGCTATTTTAGGCTAAGTCCAACATTAACTTCATGATATGACATATTTAATCACAAAACTACATTTCTATTGACATTTATCCTGTCTACCGTACTATTTTGACCTTCTACTGCTAGCATTGCGCACCGAAAGTAGCATAACTTGAATATTCTTTCACAATAATAAAGATAAACAGTAATTTCAACACAGTTACGTACTAAAAGCTAGTAGTGGCTAACGTTTGCTGCCCTGCATACACGCCGTTTCGTACTGATTCACCTAGCCACGCGAATAGCATATTTGGCTACTGTGAGCATAGTGCACACAATGAAATATTGTCAAATGAACGCAGTAATATTTTCCAAAACTATGGTTTGCTTCAAACAGAGAGAAGGTTACCCTTTTTATGAGTTTCTGAAGACAAGGGTAAATTCTATGATATAAATGTTTATTGGTTTTTTTTATTGTTTTTTTTAATTTATTTTTTTTTTTTTTTTTTCATTCATCAGTTTCAAAAAAGTAGTGTTATATTTCTTGTCGAATGACTAAAATATGTCATGTTTTGCTGCACACTCCTTGCGGTTACAAACGGATAAAAACAGTGTTACAACATTTCCATAAACTATAGAAGGGGAGAACAGTAAGAAAAACACGCCTTATTCTCTCGACCGTCTGAAATCGACTGACTGAATAAAATAGGGCATACATTGTTACATTTTTAATTAACTCATGTTTTGGCTCTAGAATGAGAGTGCAGAATAAGACGGGTCATACTCAAGTCATTCTTACACTCTGAAATTGTTTTTTTTTTTTTGTTTTTTTTTTGTTTTTTTTTTTTTCCTTTGGAAAACGGTAGATCTAATGTTAGAAATGTTTCTCGTTACACATTGCAGTGCCAAAATAAGACAAAGCCAAGATATCTGACATGCACAAGCACAACTAAACTCAAGATTTTATATAATCCATGAAATTTACCTACTGAAGAAAAATCGTTCAAAAATTTTTAGGGGTGCAAGTTTTTGAAAAAATTACAAAAGTAACATTTCACTTTATCATTGCGACTACTGTCAACATTTTTGGAGAGGTATCTTAAAAACGGGAACAGATACCAGTATGATTTCAATCTAAATCATTTTATAAGAAACTTAAGTGTGTGTGTGTCTGTGTGTGAAACAGAGAGAGAACTGACATTACGAGAGAGAGAGAGAATATTGTATTCCTACTTTTAAACATATCAAGGCACTTTTTTATGGTATGTTTTTCTTAAGAAATTTCAAAAACACACATCTTGTTTAACAAATCGCATCAATAGGAAAAAATCACCTTTTTTGGGGGGGGGGGGGAAATATCACAAAATATCTACTAAAAGCCTTCTTTCGAAAACGAAGATGTAAAGTTCTCGCAAAAAACTAATTTCAAGCCCTTTCCAAGCAACCAGCTATACATACAACACAGAAACCGAGTATCGATACAGTTATCAATTATGTCCGTGTAATCACAATTTTTAATCCATTCCAAAATTTATTCTTAACCTTATTAGAAGTAAACATAACCCGAGAGAGAGAGAGAGAGAGAGAGAGAGAGAGAGAGAGAGAGAGAGAATATAGCAGACACACACACACACACACCAAATCCAAAAACACAAGCATTTACACACTTTATTTCTTTTATAATTATATTATTTATTCTTTTACTTTAGGTTTTAGATAGCTCAAAACCAATGCTGAATTTGACTCCAGGCCCTAACCAGCTATATATGCTGCGATGGGGCTAGGCAGTGCCAGCATAAGATGACTTGTGAAGCTGCAATCCAAGAATCAAAACTAGGTGGATATCCTTTCCAACTCATTTTCACTTCTTGAAGTCGACGTTTACCCACATTACGTGTTCTTCGATAGAGAATGCTTTCGATATCGCACACACCGTCTTCTTTTCTTCTTTTTTGGACACCCGTTGTAACTCGGGCAAGTAAAATATTCCTTTTAGTACTTCTCCGTTCAAATCTTCCAATTCATAGTTTTGTTTTACCAATGCGAACCAAATCTCCTGTTTTTTTTTTTTTTGTTTGTTTTTTTGTTTTTTTTTTTTTGTTTTTTTTTTTTTATTTTTCGTTTTTATTTCTTTTCTCAATCAATGATGCATAAAACATTCAAACAATCGCATTACTTACTCACGATATACCCACAAACATACTATCACACAATATGGCCAATTATAATGGAGGGAGTTTGTTGCTGTTTCATTTAGCAATCATTTGAGTAGTACCTCTTTTCCAAGTGATCTAAGCGGCTGTGGAAAGGATTATATATGTAAATGTCTTTTACAAAATACTTAACCTTAAATCATATGTATGCTTGAAAGTATAGTGTGGGTAAGAACGACTATCCTTCGCATTTTTACCAATAGACAGAAAATTATTTTCTTAATAAGTACAAACACTACATGTACGATGCATAGCTTCCTTTCTCTCCATCCTGTTTTAGGTCTATAGAAGATTATAGACACTAAAGTTTTACCGTTTTCAATCTTGAACAGAAAATTTTACTTTCTCTCTGTCAGTCTTTGGTTTTGCACAACCAAAAATTTTATATCCAAAGCAACATCACCACCCTAAAATTGAAAATGAAAATTAAGCAACGAGAATCATTCTACGCCTGGTACCAAACCTACTCTTCAGACACTTAATTCTCAAGAAGAAGAAATGTTGAAATATTGTCGATCCGATGTGGACATTGTACGACGTTGTTGTGAAAAATGTCCACAATTATTTATGGATCACGGAGGTATCGATCCTTTGAAGGAAGCTTCTACCGTTGTTAAAGTGTGTGAATTAGTGTACCGAAAGAAGTTCATGCCCGAGAACACAATAGCCATCATACCACCACAATCCTATTGATCTGACAGCCGTCAATAGTTAGCAAAAGCTTTGCGCTGGCTATGAGGATTCAACATGCTAGAACCGGCAGCGCAGAAAAGAAGATTGGGTCTTATTCTGTGGATGGTTGGGATATAGACAACACACGGACATGTACTATTTATTACTCTGACACTTATTATCCAACGCCGCACATTTACTATCCAACACACCTTGATTTACTATCCAACTCGCCGCTGTAGTGATCTGTACTCATTTATCTACTATCAATACCCAGTCATGTACTATTAATTACCCACACATTTACTATTCATTACCCCCACATTTAGCTAAGTGGGCAGTGGCATAACTTCAAACTGTGTCCCCCTCCCCACCAACATTAAGAGTGGACCCCCGTCAAATAATTAATGTAAAGCGGGATTTTGGGCACCCTCCTTGCGTCCCTCCCCCCTCCCCCGCATTGCGGGGGCTGCGGGGGCGGTAGTCACGCCACTGTAAGTAAGGTTTAGAAGTTGTAATACTGAATTTGTTTTTTACTGGCCTAGGCTTAATTTTTTCACTAAACGGCTACGCATTGTTGATTGATAAACATATTGGCAGAAAAGTTTGTTGCAATCCAAATGCTTTAAAAGGCAAATATGGTTCTTCAGTTTGTTACAAATTTATGGTTTTGGTTTTTGCCACCCTAGATTTAGTACACTGACTGGCCTTACCCAATGTCAGTTATGTGTTTGTCGCTTTAGATTTAATACGATGAGTGAAAGGTGACCTATGAAAATAAGCAAGAGTTAAATTTGCCACATTGACAAACTAAGTCAGAATTTGGCGTAAAGCTAAGGTTCCTTGTAAGATTGTGACATCTAAGTTATGCATCGTATATATTAAACAGGATGGAGAGAATAACTCACACACACGTAAGGACAGGCATTGGTTAATTTTTACAATCCAAGTTGGGATTTATCCCGAAAAGTGGAAAATTCCGATTTTGTGTGCGCGTGTATAATGGAAATGGACTTTTTTCTTTCTTCTCATAATTATTAGGAGCAAGATTGACAACGATTCCTAGGCACCCTAGTTTTATTCAAGTGTACTAATTTATGTGGATGACTTCGTCATCTAATATATATATATATATATATACATATATATATATATATATATATATATATATATATATATATATATATATATAGATAGATATATATATATATATATATATATATATATATATATATATATATATATATATATATAAATCACAAAAAAGCTGAGGATATTGGAGTTCGTCATCATTCATATAACTCCTTAAAATGTTTTTTGTGGCAAAACAATAAAATTCATATCCTTTTACAACCATGATAAAACGAACATACACAAGGGCTATGAGAGAAAAAATACGAAAAGACATTAAATTCGTATCAAAAGAGTGATAGCGGAGAACAGAGAAAACAAAAATGTGCTTAAAAAAGCCGGTGAAAGAATTGAGAAACCAGAGCAGAAAGGTGAGAGTAAATGTGTTATAATTAATGATTAATTGAGGAATTACAATTTGTGACAATTAATTAATTAATAGATTTCCGATTTATGAATGATTCTTGTTCTTTAACTCAGTTTAACTCTTCAGTTAACACAGACATCATACAAATATTTAAAGAGATGAAAATCTATTATACCTTAACTTCATTACTTTCAAACCGTTACACATATTTGCTGACTTCTTTCTAAAAATTTGACAGCGATGACTCTAAGTAGTGAATACATGCATATATTACGCAGGGTAATTTTTTTTTTACACCAACCAAATCGAATAGAGATAAATAGAGATCAATAAAAGAAAAAGATGCCAATATTTCTAGCTCTGTAGTGAAACAGACAAACACTTTCAAAGTGAGATACGACATCACTAAAATAAAAAATAAATATTCACTGGCGCAATAGCACTAGGTAACAAAAATCAATATTCACTTTGGTGGTTACTGTACTTGTTAAGAAAAGAATTGCTTCTGTTTGTCTGTGAAAATGCAGAGTGACTCTAGTGCTATGGAAAGAAAAGATAGTAAGATTTTGTATAACAATAGTTGTGACTTTTTACCATTACATTAAACGTTAGAATATCTTGTGCCAAACCAGAGAGAGAGAGAGAGAGAGAGAGAGAGAGATAGAACGTACAAGGTTTTTTTTTTTTTTGGCAAAAAAGTACACACCACTTTTTTAAAAATCATCATTGTTTTAATAAGCCTTGCTAACTCAAACATCAACAAACCAATGAAGAGGGGGAATTAAGTTAGTCCCTTCTTCTTCATGTACAACTGACAAACAAAACAGATGTTAAACATTAACGTATTTACAAGGTTAACAACGTTGTGGAGTAAGACTAGGCTTCCAGTGATCTAGTACAGTGTCATTTTGCCATCGATACACACTACGTTTCTGTTCTAAAGAAACTAGATATCCATAATGTTCACAAAACAACTTTTCTTTTTTGTCATCGTTGCTAGAGAAATCACGTTGAAAACAAGTCAGGTGATGTTCTAATGGGAATCCAAGACTGCGTTGATGAAGAATATGCACACAATATTTTCTGGTGACGACATAAACTCGAACGTCTTTAGGTTTTCGATGAGGAAGTTCGTCTTTAGACCACACCAATGGATTGCAAGAAGCTGAGTACGAGCTGTTGGTCAGAAGGTAATGAAGTTCCCAGGTATTCATTTTGAGAGGTAATGATAAGTGATGAGTTCATACTTGACTTTTTCCTTGAAAAGATCTGTCACATAAGTCGATGAACGGGAAGTCTCGGTACTCTGTTGCAAGCGAGCTTCAATGCGTGTCGTTTTCAATGAAGTCAATGGAGGTAGGGAATGGTCACTTAGATCTTTATTCCACTCTTTCAAAATCTTTTCTTATGAGATAAGGGTCCATGCTTAGTCCAGATTCTCTTGACTCATCATCATTTGTCGTTTTCCAATTGACTAGAATGATCGATTTGAGAACCATAACAATGTTCTCTGCTCAGGAGTGTGATTCTTTCAGGTGAGTGGCGAGCAAATCAGGAAGACTAAATGTTCTTCTTGCTCTGGCCATCGTGACGCCATGACTGTATCTTTCTCTTGTTCACTTGTGGAATGTGACTGCTGTTCTGGATAGAAAACGTTATCTTCACCTATCTCCAAAGCTTCGTGTTCCATGTTTTTAATAGTCTAGGATCATTTCTCTCAAACTGTTGATGTCCAGAGTATTATTGAATTCTGCAAACAAAATGCTGTTTATCGTATTCACCAGAGCTAGTGCAAACTGAAGTCCCACACAGAGTTGGCCTGTTTTTCTTGGGTGGAAATGTCCTTCGTCGCTGTCTTGGTCTGGGGTGAAATCAAATCCCCACAAAGCATATCCTCCTACGTAATCGTCGTACGATATGCCGTGGCTACTGATTGTTGCTAACTTGTGTGGCTTCAAACAGAGCCAAGTAAGATATCAAGTAATAATTATGGGCAAAGCTAGGTTCAAAGGGTCTTGTAGACAACGTCTGGCCATCTCGCGAAACTTCTATCTTGGACGCGTAGAAGTGTTGGAACTCGAAAGGATTTTGATCGATAGGTCCATTGAGTGTTGCATTCCTGACTATGCCAATGAGCAAATGTTTTCGCAGCTGACCTTGGAAAACATTATCTTCGATCTTGGTCGGAGCACAGAGGCAATGATAAAGGTTTAAACTTCCACTTATCGTAGAGGATACGTGGGTGTCGTTCTGCTAAGAGTTTGAATGATGTCGTTTCCCACTTTAAACAAGACCTCCACACATCGTACGTAGAATCTGGCTTTTTCGATGCTTGTTTTGTAATCGTTGGTATTAACCATCAAATGGAACACGGTACTACTTCGATTCAATATCAAACGTACATCCACAAGATTCAACAAATACTTGTCTTGCAAGCACACATCCAAGTGCAAACGATCTGTCATTTCTAAACTACGTTCTTGTTTGATTTTGTTTCGGCAGTCGTTCAATCCGACACTGTGAGCATCATCATACACAGCAAAAACTGAGTCATTAAAAGCATTCACAGTGTCAGGTTTCCACACCAATGAGGCATCTAGATGTGTATTCTTGGTTTCTTTTCCGTACTCCATGAAATTCTCCAGGTAAGTTCGGTAAGGGCACGTGTTCATGCCGCCTGAATTGTTCTTTGATTTGAAACTCGAAAGGTACCGATTTGGTCAAAGACGACCAAGGAAGAAATTCTACCCATTGGGATTATTGCATCGACATCATCGTCGGTCGCATGACAAACAGATCGAGTTCTGAAATGGAAACATTTGCAAGAATCTCCGTGCATCATTTTTTATTTTTATTTTTGTGAACACAAACGTCAAAATCTCTGACTGCTGTTCTTTTCTTTATGCTTTCTTAGTCTTTTCCTGTGCGTGTTTGTGAGATTTGAAGACCTTTCCACGTTTCTTTCTGCCTTGTCCTTGATGTGGCGCAGAAGTCAAATCAATGTCTTCGCCAGAAGTGAGATGTGAATTTATAGGGGTGTCTCGGCGAGCCCTGGAATTCTCTTCATGTTTAAATCAACATATTTTTTCCTGCTTTCTTAATCGCTTGTTTAGGACTTTCATGGTAGATGAGTACGTTTTGGAAAAATTATTTTCCTTGCGCCAAGTCTGCATCATTTAAAGTATGCAATCCTCGAGTCACTATAGGTTTCAAGATGAGTCATACCGTACGAAAAGCAGATATTAACATATCTCCTAAACCATGTCCTCGTTGTCGAACCACTCCTTAGTACACAGGATACATCTGTTACAATTTACTGGATAATCGTTTTGAATATACAGTTTCACAGGGACTTTTTCTTTAGTCAATATAGTAGTTTGTCCAAGATCTCCTTTGATACTAATATTGGCACTGTCAAAATATGATTTACTGACAGAAAGGTAATGAGGATGTACAAAGTCTCGGTTAACGTGATACGTGTTTCCTCCTTTATCGTAAACAACTATGACAGAATTCACTTTGAAAGGAATGATACTGAGCAGTTGTATTTCACACCAAGTTGTACTCGACGACATTAGAGTACACAAACATCAAATTCAGTCCTTCGTTCAATTTGATAGGCTAGCCTAAGTTCTTGTAGAATCGATTGTTGTTGATTATGTCTTTCGAAGGAACGAGAGATGTGTTTCCACCCAGAATGTCAAACAAACTGGGAGAAAAAGTGATGGACAGCGTTTTGCCTTAGGAACAATCTAATTTGGGACGATGAGAAGTTGGATGGTAGTCGATCAGCACACATCCGTGAAGTGTATCCAGTGCTTTGAGAAACTGATCATTAAACATAGTTGAAATTGTTTCGACGAGATGATCATTTTTGTCAAAGTGTGATTGAACTTGTTCGTTTAGTATTTCAAAGACGAAAGTGGTTTGATCTTCGACCACATTTCAGACTATAGTAGGATAAATGATTTCGACCAAAGCCGCTCCCCAATGAGCTTTGTGATCCAATTGTAAGGATAGAGATAAATGGGCGGTGAAACAGCATTATGTGTTGTTGGGAAACATATCCATATAACTGTCAGGTAATGTTAAATAAAATTACTTATTCATAGTTCGATGGTTTGAGTCTCCGAGGAGTCAATCGATGTCAAAGGATGATTTTCCAAGAGTTATAGATGATGGCTTGTGTGATTAGAAGAGTTGTGACTGGCGTTAACATGGCTATCATTGTTATTATTGTCGATATATTTTAACGAAGGATTAGAAAAAAAATAACCAATACAAGTACTGAGTAAAATAGTCCACAACTGTTTATCTCCTTGTTGCAAACTCAAATTTCCAAAGGCTGCTCCAACAACACAATACACTACAAAGATTTGGTAGAAAAAGACGATTTGATTTTTTGGAACACCTTCTCCAACCCACACCCAAAGTGATTGCTTTTGTAGTTCTGGAAGAGAGGAACCATGAGAATGGGATGCAGTGGTGTTTAACGGCATGTTGGTAACTTCTACTTCCTTACATAGTTGATAACTTGTGAAACTGCAATTAAAGAATCGAAACTGTGAATATCCTTTCCAACGAACTTTGACTTCTTGGATATGATGTATTCCCACTTTACGTGTTCTTCTTTTGTGAATGCTTTCGATATCGTATACATCGTCTTCTTTCTTTGTCACTCGTTGTAACTCAGGCAAATAAAAAGTTCTTTTTAACACTTTTCTGTTCATATCTTTCAATTTATATTATACAGGGGGGTCACGTCCACACACTTGTCATTTGGCACAAAACTATTCTCTCGTCCAGTTAGGTAAATATCATTTGTCAAAAGTGCCTTTTGTTTTTCCAATGCGAACCCAATCTCGGGTGATTAACACTTCATTCTTTTTTTCTGATTTTTGACGTTCGAAGCAATCGATCCAACACAATCACTTCGTTTCAGGTGTCACTTTGTCTGGTGCACATCCGATGCGACGATGGTACAATAGATTGTAAACTTTGACTAGGCGTGGTAACACGTCAATGTATTTGAGGGTATGTTCATGTGTAAACTATTTCCACATACGTTCTTTCAAAGTTTTTTGAAACCTTCCACGACACCGGCTTTCGTTTTAGCATTTTCAGTGGTGACAAAATTAATGTGTATTTTTTTCAATTTTTTCTAAAAAGCTTAGTTAAGAAAATCGGGACCTTTGTTTGTTTTGGCATTAGAAAATGTGTCGACCACTTTGTTTCAAGATAAGGTTTAAAGCTCGCTCAAACTCTGAACTCGTTTTAGAAGCCAAAGGAAGTACCCAAGCTACTTTTGAAAACACTTCAGTGAGATAAAACAAACATTTGTAACCTCGATTATCGACGCTAAATGAAAGACGTCAGCTAAATCAGCTTGCCATTGATGATCAATTCCAGCTGCTTTAGTATGACTTCTGGAAAATATTCCTGAAATGGGTTTGTGTAACGTGTGCGTCGATTGTTCTTGTAACCATTGTTGTACTTCTTGCAGTAGTTCTTTTAGTTCAGTTTTAGTTGCATGGTACAATTTCTGAATTCCCTCATAGCTAGCGGCATGAGTAAGATTGTAGTAAATGCTGGCCAAAAGTGTATCCATGTTGCCGCTGCTGCTGCTCAATAAGGTAACCATTATTCTATACTCTTCTGTGGTTGCTCTTGTAAAATTTGGGTGTTCGATACTTGAAGTGTCTGACGAGCAATAGAAGTAGAAAAGGAAGTTTCGACAGATGTCATAGGTTCTTTTGTCACTTTTTCTTGATTTCTTTTTTCACTTCTGTCTTCCCTTCTTTCCTTTTTTTCATCTGCTGAAGAGGGTGTCGACATCATCTTTTTGACCAACGCTTTCATTTCTTCTTGTCTTGTAGTAGGGGAAGGTGTCAACAAGGTTATCACACTGGAGGTAACTGTCATCATCTTTGTTGCTTTCTGTTTTTCTTCTGTTTTCATGACATTTTTTAAATCTCTCAGCGTATGTTTAGCCGTCTCGTCTAAAGCTTTCTGATGAAACAGTTCAAGACATCACAATAACTATCCTTAGAGTTGCGCTTTTTACGTGTCTGGAAAATCTGTTCAATCCATCAACGATTGTAGCTCTCGTTGTAAATGTGACATCTTGGTGAGATTAAGATTACGAGGTAAATATTGTATCCGTTGGTCGTACCAACTGTGGAGTTCCGTTCTCCGTTTGTAAGTAACTAAAGTTAGTTTTCGCCCTTCAATGAAATCCAAGGGTACGAGTGTGATGTCCTTTCGGAAAAGTGTGTCCTTTTTTATCTTCTTCACCTTAACACTTCTCCTAAAAGAGGTCCAGTAATCGATCCTAACAAAGGAGCATCCACTTGTAACAATGGTCCTGTCGAACGGGCATTTTTCTTTTGACTGATTGGCATTTTCTTTTTCACCATTAGTCGGAAACGTAACGATGTAGTCCTAATTGCTGTTTCTATATCTTGGTTAAAGGAACAGTTCCTTTCAAAGCATTCAATAAACATTCACATACGGTATCGATGATTTCTTTATGTTCTTTTTGAATGATTTGTTTTTGCGTCGAGGCATTGGATTTAATAAGTACAGACAAAACATCACAATGTTGAGCTAAACGATGAAGGTCTCTTTGGACGTTGATGATGATGTGAACTTTGTGACATCTTTGTTCAGGAGGAAAACTGAAGTGAATCTTATCCAACACATCTTC
The DNA here is from genome assembly GCA_029931535.1 of Margaritifera margaritifera. Lineage (NCBI taxonomy): Eukaryota > Metazoa > Mollusca > Bivalvia > Unionida > Margaritiferidae > Margaritifera > Margaritifera margaritifera. The sequence goes on from JAQPZY010000112.1 coordinate 21,897, forward strand.
TTTTTATACTGGAATTCGTCTCCGCTGATTGAGGGGACGTGTGTTAACTTGAATTTAGGTACTACTGGTGTTCTCAACATACTAAATCGTGCCAGGTCGTGTTTGGACAAATCCAGTACACTTTGTAGCACGCTTGTTCTGTCTTATATATGTGTTGTAGAAGATGCAACTTAATGGCTAAAGCAGCAAGAGCAAGAGCGGTAGATGAAACAATTAATGTAATTTTGGCGGTGACGGATGCCCATAATAGTCATGTGGAAATGCATAATGTCCTAAAATAGATCCCCGTAGTCAGCCAATCAGATCACGAGAATGTATCATGTGATACAGTAATTGTTCGTATTTCTGCTGACATATATCAGGGTTTGGTAGTAGAAAGACTTGTGTTTAATATGGCCAATCAAATGGATGTAGAATTAAATTAATATCATATAAAATAATCCTTCATCTCCATGAACAGTTATAGAGTTAATCAATACTTGGCCGCACAGCGCACACACTATGCATTGCTTTCCAATATACTGTTGGGAAAAAGAGATCACTTGAATAGTTTTGCTACTTCATGCTAGGTCATTTATTTGAGTAATCATCAGCAAACAAAGAATACAAGTTGAAATATAATCAATAGTTTAATCCAAAACAAATTTAAATTTGGCCAGTATGGTCATATTTTGAAGTTATTACTATTTACATTAGTAAATGTTATACAGTGGTGATCATGAATCTGTCAGATTTGCTGAGATAAGCTAGAAGTCAAGTTTTTAGCCTGACCATAATTATATAACACTCCTAACTAGCCAGCAGTACCAGTGGTCAGCAATACATTGTTAGTTGCAGTGTGCTAACATGACCCTAATTAAATAACACGCACAACTAACCAGCAATACCAGTGGTCAGGAATACATTGTTTGTTGCAGTGTGCTAACCTGACCATAATTATGTAATACTCACAGCCTGCCAGCAATACCAGTGGTCAGCAATCCATTTTTAGTTGAGTCGGGGCTCCAATTATGTTACACTCACTATTAACCAGCAATACCAGTGGTCAGCAATCCATTGTTAGTTGCAGTGTGCTAACCTGATCATAATTATATAACACTCGCAACTAGCCAGCCATAACAGTTGTCAGCAATCCATTTTTAGTTGAGCCGGGAATCCATCAGTCATCAATGACAATTATTAATTGATATCTGTGACAAAGATTGTTTCTTGGATGACGTGATGTTATTTGCAATAATTCATATTATTGCACAATTGTTAACCCACTGAATGGTTGTGCAATATCACAAATTATCATATGTGTCATGAAGCGTTTCTTTGTAGTCATGCAGCTGTGCACCAGTGATCATTAATATGAAATGTATGAAACAAGTTAAATAATTTCATATATGACAAAATGCCAGCATTAGCAGCAAAGATGTATTGGTTAATACTTAGTTTCAGATTCTTATAAAAGGGATATTGTATTACTTAATGTAATTGCCAAGTTAACAGTATTGAAAACATGTCTGTCTCTCCTTTCTAAGCATTGAGAGATACACGAAGTCCTGTTCAATTGTCTCCTATCTTAAGTCTGTGTGACAAAATCAGAGTACATAATAATATTTTAATTTGCAACATACTTTAAAATAATGCAATACAATTAAGGCTTTTCAGTAATGCATGTTCATAACTTTAGTGAAAGCAATTTGTGACCATTTATCTTTTTAAGGGACGATAAGGGACACATCTTTGTGGTCCTTTGATTGTCCTTTATATACAGGTTTCAATGTAAAACAAGTAAGACTGACCTGTGAGCAACAAATCTGCATATGATTTGGAATCTGACCATTTGAGATGCAAATTTGATCAAACTTAGTATCTATGACTGTAATATTAGTATCTTTGAGAAATGTAATCACAATCAACATTTGAGCATACTAACAAGATGATATGGCAATGGATTGTCATCCTTGCTTTTTCATAAGTTTAACAGCCCATCTGGAGATATATAATTGCACATTTTACATACATGTGTAATAACACTAAGATCAAGCATATGTATACATATGTACATAAGTACTATGCCTCTGAACTTAAATGCAGGATCAGATGGTGAGAAAAAAAGTAATGCAAAATAAATTGTCCTCGCTATAAAACAAAATACCCAAGTATGAAAAGAATCCATCACGTAGTTAAAATTATGTAAGCGAAAGAATAAATTTCACCAAAGCCTTAACACAAATATTTGTATACCTAACTTTTACACCAGGGTAATAGGGGTAGTTGAGTACATTGCATAATGATTTATCTTTACTCAGTAATGAACAATACAAAGAATAAATAGAAACAATCAAAACGTTTAGGACATAGATGCAAATGATAACCTCACCAAATACTTACTCAAGATTTTCTGAGACTGTGACCAAGATGCCAAGGTTATAGTCATTGGTGTGTCAAATAATTAATTGTCTTCAACAGCGACAGTGCAAATAGAACACATTGAGGTTTTAAGAAAATATAAATATATTAAACTATTAAATAATAAATTAAAACTTTCACCAAAATATTAAAACTTATATTCAGAGACTGTGACCTTGACCCCCATAGGTCAAATAGTAAGGGTCACTAAATGAAACTGTTTATTTGTATTTTTCTGCACTATAATGATATATCCAGATTATGAATACAATCAATACAGGGAGATAGTATTATATAAGCAAATGGAAAGCGTTAATAAAATCCTAAACATCGCTATTCTATGAATGTGATTTGGATCCAAACTCTGGGCGAGAGAGACAATACATCAAATTTTTAAATCAGTAAGATTGCTAAAAGTTTGATTCAGCATATAGAAATATATTAAAGTGTAGACATAAGTTAAAAAAGTTCCATTCTGTGTGTAGAGATCGAAATAAGGAATAAACATTCGTATTTAAAGCCAGATCAACCATATAAGATTAAATGGGTTTGTAATGAACAAAAAATGGTACATAGATGGTCTGATTAGACTTTCATGCCATTATAGCAATATTCCATTTTATTCACATTTTTTTACTTTTGGGACTTTTAAGACCCTCAAACTTATTACAGCGGGGACATCTAGATTTGGTCATGTCCATTTTGCTGTAAGCATGATTGCACAAAAATTAAAAAAACAACTTTTGAGCACCATTGTGTAAAAACCATTCCATATTTACTAATGAAATTTGGTAGGTGACATGATTAGATTATAAGACCATTATAGCAATTGTTCAATTTGCTGATTACATTTTTTTATATCTCTTGAACTGTGACTTTTTTCTTCCTAACATTCTGAGCACGACTGAACAAAAACCACTCAAGGCAGACAACAGAGATTCAGTAGGCATGTTTATAGGGATGTGTAGATGACTTGATTAGATTTTCAGACCTTACGAGCAATTTTAAACAGTTTTAACAAGTTTGGAGGTTTTGAAAATTATACAGTTGACATTGTGAACATACATATTTGACAAACGCCGATCTGGTTTCGATCTTCAAAAGAAACGTATATGAGAAATTCATATTGACAATAATCTTTAATACAGATTTACCAGCAGTTAGCAACTTTTGATAAACTTTGTTTAGCAAATTATTTGATATTTTTACAGTTCTTATTGATATTTGAAAAGCAATAATGTCAGTGCTTCCTAAACTTGAAACTGATATTGGTTTCTATGAGCATAACAAAAACAATAGTTACTCTAACAGAAATTGCGCTTTACTGGCCTATTTGTTTCTCCAGTTAATCAAAGATAAGAACGTTTCTTTATCGTAACTGCTTAGTGTTGCAACCATCTCTGATATTCTTCAGCAATAACAATATTTTCAAAATGGCTACCGTGGCACCATATTGGATGTAAGATTGATACCTTTTTCATTTAGGACCAACAAGATATCATTATAAGTCTTTTGGTGAAAATCCCATGTTTATATAACTATCTATTCAGGAGGAGTAGTGATACTATTTTCAAGATGGCGGCCATGGTGGACATAATGGCTGCCACATCAACATGATTTTCATTTAGGACCAACTAGACACCATCAGAAGTCTTATGGTAAAACAAAATATGTCGATATGATTTTCTGTTTTGCAGTAATTTTGTTTCTTCCTAAAAATCATATAAAACATAACCTTAACTTTTCTTGCTTTCATAATTTTCCCTTTTTTTAATTTCATCAAAACGGCAAATCAGGAAAATATTCTATTAAATATCTTCTTTTTTTTATATAAAGCATACATACCATATCAGTGGAAGTCTAAATAAATTAAGGGTTATAACTCCGTCAGATTTGGAACATAACAGTTTAAACTTCCAGTTTCTGCTAAACCATGAATTACTGGATGTTCTAAGAGAAATAATTTTGATAATGCACTGGAGTGGAATACCAGAAGTTTATTTTCACTGCCCTCAGTAGACATTGACAACATTATGACCAAGAAATTTGAGTAGTGGGCGAACATGTATACAAAACACAGCAGAACATGAACGATAAACTGCCGACATTATCGCCGGGATACAGTAAGAAATCTGCTTTTCAATCATAAATAAAAAGAAATTGTGTTTGCTCTGAGTGAATAATGGATAGATTTCATCTCGTGGGTGAAAGACTCAAGTAGTTTCACTCGTGGCTTCACCAGTCGCGAAAATACAGAGTTTATCACACACTCGATGAAACGTATCCGTTATTCACTCGTTTCAACCAAATATCCTATATTTAGGTCATATCAGCATGGAAATACCAGTAAATGTACCAAACTTCAACTTTCATATATGTTCAGTTTGTGTTACACGTGGACAAACAGAAATAATAATGAGAGGGGGACATTGGTTCAGGAAAACATTAATTTAATCTATTTTATGCTAGACCGTAAAATACTGGATTTTCCAAGAGAACTAGTGTTGATAATAGATATAATATTTCACTGCTACGTCGATAACATTATGAGGAAGAAATTTTGAGCTTTTTTTAGAAGATGACATGGTCCAGTGGTAAGTATGGCCGCCTGGCATGTAGACGAACCAACTTCAAACCCAACGATGTGCATATAATTTTTTTTCTTCAATCTTTCATATTTTTTATGTGTTGTTTTACTTTGAATTGCGAAGTAAAATTATGTTGCTGCTGATATTTTCTGTGCGAATATACACAAAACACAGCAAAAAGTAAACTGATAACCGCTGACATTATCGCGTGGGATACAGTGATACTGTTACTTCAATCTGTTATACATATTGCTAACCAATATGTTTGAGCATAAACATTTTTAAAAAATGTGCTTGCTCCAAATGAATAACAGATATATTTGATCTCATGGATGACAAACTTAAGTATTTTGACCCACTAGATGAAATATATCCGTTATTCGCTCGTTTCAAGCAAATATCATCTCTCTATTCTTTGCTCCAAAATTATTTTGACCACACCTCTTCATAAGGCGTTAAAGAATTATTTTTGCTTGAAAATAATATTTCAGCTTCTGAAGTCCATCTACACCTTCTCCCTATCACACTTCTAAGAAAAAAGTTTAACATGAAAGGGTTTGCAAATGGATCTGCAGGCGTGGTAATAAAGTTTTAAAAGGCATATATTTATGATTCAGATCATGGTAAATACACTTTTATTTTCCTGTTTTGTTTGGTATGACAAAAGGGGCCTTAGAAAGAGTGTCGCCTTAATGCTGGGTTAGATAGAATATGTGTGTGAAGATTCTGTTGCCATAAGGATGTTTTGACTATCACAGTTGTGTGTAGGCATTATGGCGACGCAGTATTAGGGCGACAAATATGTGCTTTTGTTTAAAACTAAGATTTTTGTTTCATCCATGAATATTTCATCTTGATAATAGGAATCAGGACGTCTCAGTAATTATGCATAACTCACAAAACACTGACTCAGATACTGTTGAAGGGAATGTGTAAACTCCTGCATTCAAGTTTCAATAAAATAATTAGGACAAAACCCAAATATTTTTGTATGTCAAGAATTGATCATTTAAAACGAATAAATGAAGTTGTAGTGGATGGATTTCTTCCACTTTGTTGGAAAAGTGTTGCATATACATGAACAATGGTCCCATTGAAAGAAAATGTTTAAAGGAAAGGTTAGGTTTCCTGAACTGATAATAAGTGTAATTTCCTCTATTCGATGAAACTGAGCAGTAAATCATTTCAAACATTTCCACAGTTGATTTTCTTCATTTATGTAGCAGATATACAAACAGGGACCAATTTATCACATTTAACCAAAGTCAAAAGTTAGAACATAGCAAAAAACGTATTTTCCATAACTGATCCTCTCTTACATAGTCATAGTGTTTTGATCAAATTTAAGTTCAGCATTAAAATTTACCTCCCAGTGCATCTTCCCCTACAAGTATTTGCCCCTAATATCTTTCGCTCAGGGTGGTGGTTAGACCCAATCTCATATTTGAGGTTTGCTATAAATGAGATATTTTGCTGTAACACAGCATTGTCCCACCAATGTTTGTCTTACCTGTGATGGCAAGCCTAATATAATTGTTCATATGCATTGGTATAGGAAAATTCCATCTGAGGGCCAACATTTTGCATCCGAAATGAAGCTTTGCAGAGTTGTTAATAGAAAATTCTGTTACCGAGGATGGAATTTTAATACCGAATACCAATGCATGATGAAGGATTATTTGTCTCACGGTGTTGAACAAAAAAAGTTGGTCGAAGTCTATATGACTTATTCTGGTGGTTTACTTTGGTGTTTTATGGCACAGCAACACAAGTAGGTTATTTAGTGCTGAGGCAGTTGTAGTAAAGTGCCTTGTCCGAGTACCATAGCCAGCCGATGGTAGGGTTGCAACCCGACCCCTTTCAGTCGCGAGTCCAGCACACTAACCTCTGAGACACCGTGGATCCTCTCCATTAATCGCTCCTTATGACATGTAGGAGAGCGCAGCGGGCCTATTCTGCATTCCCAGTCATGCAGGTGATTAGGCTTATTATGAATATTGATACAACTTTACAACAGCAAAGCATGTCTTTAACGTTTCCTCAACTTAAAATAGAGCACAAAAATGGTAGAAGTGTTAACAGTTAAAACAATAAAGTCCACTCTTATCCCTTAAACGACACAGAGAAAAATATTTGATATAGTCCTTGATTCAACTATGATCTAGTATTGATTTTCCTTTCATAACTAATTTAAAAAATAATTACAATATTTGTTTTCGACTTCAAACCACACTTCAGAATATGTACCTATAGCTAGGTCGATCAGTGAGAAATGTCTTGTTTGTGGGACACTGGCTTGAAATGCTGCACATTGTAGGATGTAAATACGTTGCAATTAATGTTTATCTTGATTATTGTAAAAGAACCCTCAGATGATGCTGGATCAGGAAATGTTTGCCGATTACACAAATCCTAATGCTTTGGTTTGCTCTTTTAATACCTTGGTCTGTTAATCCATTACTATATTGCAGAAAAGAAGTTGGTCCTGACAGTAGGTTCATCATTGTAACAGCCATATTATTCATTTAATCAGCTGACAATGCTATCCAGAGTTCAACAGTATATGCTCCATAGTTATAATGCCTCTAATAACGAGCTAGCATAACAGCAGATGTAGGCTCCACAAAACTTTTGTGTATAGTTTTATTTTCTTCTGGCCTATTACCAAGCAAGTATTTGTTTTTTTCCCTTTTAGTATCTCCAGTCTTGATTTTCTGTAATGTTAACAATTCTTGCACACTATGTTAAATTGATTAAAATTTTTGATTTTGTTGGTCAGATTGAATATATCATCAAAAGATAGAGATATTGCACACTCAGTACTTTTTGTATCTGGAAATAAATGTGAAATCTGTAAACAGATAAACTAACTTTGGAACATTTGGATCTGTTATATTCCAGTAGGACATCATGTAACCATACGTTGCCATCAACGCGGCTCACTTTATTTGAGTCTGCCAAAGTCTGATTTCACACAGAGCTCTGCATCTGTTCACAGGGTAATCGTTGTCAAATTTTAAAGTGCGGTTATAAAACTATGTTTAATGGTTTTCACTTAACCATTTTATTGCATTAAACTGAATCGCAAGACAATAATAAAATGCCTTTTTTTAAATATACAATTCATTACATTACTTTTATATGTATATTGAATTTATAATATGTGTCCATGAGGTAAATTGCTCTTTAGTGGCCATTTTGTAAATAACATATTTACTGCATTTGAGTTCAAGGTCACTCTTGTTTACATAGAATTTAGTACTTAGATTGGAATTTTCCATATCTTGATGTGAGAAAAGTCACGTACGCACCATAATTTTCCATTATAGTTACTCATATTCTAGAATATTCTGTCAAGTGACCTATCTTTATATTTATTCAGATTTGGTAAAAAAGATTTCATTCTTATACTCAACTTCATATTATTAAGATCAGTCTATTAAGGAATTTATTTCAATAATCAGATGTTACAGTTGTGAAAATCAGAGCAAATTCAGAGAGAGGATGTTATTTATTTGAAATATTCATTGGAATTACTAAAAGTGCTCATTTTCATTTTGGATTAATACTTGACTTTGGAATTTATGTGAATTCATTCAAAGATATTCTGGATTACATTTATTCAGACATATCAGGACATTCAAGACTACTGACACATCATAACATTCAAGACTACTAGCACATCAGGACATTCAAAGCTACTTGAATTCATTCGGAATATTCTATATTTAGGACTTGTGATTAGGACACTTAGGATTGTTGTATTATTTGGACTTTAATTCACGTTATTGTAAGTGTCTTTTTTTGAATTTTCACTTTGATTGTCTTGAAATAAATTGTTTGTTGAATTTACTTCCATTGCTGATTTCACTTTCTTTCTGTTACATTATTTTAAGACCTGGAGCAGTAACACCTTAGAACTAGATTATGTTAATTTTGGTCTAGATCCTGTTACTTTAGGACCGGATTCGTCAGCTTTTGTAATCAGACAAAGTCATAAATCATACAAGTTTTAACTTCTTCATTATCTAATGCGCTGTTGTTATTTTGTTTTGTTTCTTTTCTGTGGGTTATGTTTTACATCTGTCACATCCTACAAACTCTTCATTTTTCAAAAACTTCATTCGTTTAAGATCGATTGGTGTATCTTTGGCACATGGTTAATTTTCAGCTGGCTCCTAACTGTTAAAAGGTTAATTCTACCCTTTTCATTTAGCCAGTAAATACTTTTTGCCGTTCATTCTTTTAATATTCAAACTTTTTCAGCTTTGTATTTGTTATCTTGCTCGTCATACTGTGACAACTTTTGTTCATAAAACATGCTCTCTACATCCAGTCCCTTCAAGTCTTCCAATTTGTAAATATCTGGATCGATTAAATTTGCTTGCCTGATTTTATATATTTTTGGGGTCATGTTAGGCAGGCATCAGTTTTCAAACATTGTTTAGTATATTGAAATTCTGACTGTTTCATTGATTTTAAATGTACGAATTCCCAATGTATCTGTCGTAAAGCAACTAAATAGGTTAAGTTATACTTTTATCTGTTTTCTTCCTTGCTTGCTTCAACCAGTCAACTCTATTGATTCCTACTAATTGTTATTGTATCCCCGAATTAAAATTTGTAAAACGTCAACGATGTCTGGTTTCATTTTTCTTTTATTTAAATATTTCACATTATAATCTTTAGAGTTCTGTTTAACCTTCTTACAACATATGTTGAGGAGAGGTGTTGTTTGTTTCTTTAATTAATTGTTTTTGCTGGGGTTTTTTTTTTTGTTTTTGGTTCTATCAATGTAAGTTGAAACGTATTCAATTGCTTTTGTTTCCAACAAATCCTAAATTTTTTGTTGTGAACTTTTCCTTTATCATACTATGTCTTTCCAGATATTGGCTCTACACAGATTTCTCTAAAACCATCGTGTATGTCATCTTCCTTTTTTGTTTTAACTTTTCAGCCCAGCATATTTAAAAGAATATATATCACTGTCAAAACGTATTTGTATCCATTGTTCTTTTTTTTCCTATGTTTGCATGTGAACATAGTTTGGCCTGCTACTGTTCATCCAAACGACTTACATACACTCTTGTGTAAGTTTTATATTTTTCGCTTGCTTGTGTAATTTATAAGCAGATTGTTCAGTTAACCATTCTTTCAATTCAGCGTGTGTTATTTTATTTTCGTTGTGTTTAATTTGTTGCTACAATTCATTGGTATTTGGGTAAAGACATAGACCTCCAGGATCTTAATAAATATGTCTTAAATACTGTACTTTGTCATTCATTTAAAATGAAATAGAGACATGCAGAGAACATACTTGTTATATTGCTTTTAGGTATTATAAAAAAGCCAACAGGATGACAGTTTAAAATATGTACTTTTATTTTCAACAATTTGCAATGTTTCTTCAATTCTTTCAAAAGTATGAATGATTTCAGATTTATGTCAAATGTTGCCATTCCTATGACTGACTCTACTATATCTACTTTGTATACTGAGTCAGCATGTGTTGTTTAAATCGACTTTTGTTTACCATAAATTCTATCTCTTTTTTGTCGAATCCTTGTAGATTGACCTTGTAAAATGAGCGAGATCATCACGTTGTACTGAAAATGTAGTCGAATATAAATATGTGTATTAACGAACATCAAATACATAATTTATTCATACTTAAATAGAAGTACTAAGTGTACATGTATATACCTTCTGGTGTATTAGATACGTAATCCTAATGCCGACGACAACGATTCTAATGAGGATGAAAAAGATGGTGACGATGATGATGATAATTATTATTGAAAGTATTACCTATCTATCTAAGTCTACTCTGTCATATATTACTATTGATGGGCGCTGGCTCTTTATCCTATATTGTTCGGTGTGGGACATGACGGGACTGCATCTCGGGGTGGGCCCCTCTCACAGTCATGAGGACCGGCCCTGTCATAAAAAAGGTCGGTGGTCTGGAGCAATATCAGTCGTAATATTTAATAGTCCAGTGACCTCACATGAAGGTCAGAGGTTGGGTGGCCCAGGATATTTAGTGGCCAGGCGACCAGTGGCCTTGGGGTTTTTTGGGGGTAAAATTTGGCGACCAGTGGCCTTAGGGTTTTTTAGTAAAATTGTGACGACCAGTAGCCTCAGCCTTTTAGTAACAATTTGGCGACCAGTGGCCTTGGTTTGTTTTTTAGTATATTTTGGCGACCATTGGCCTCGGTTTTGTGTAGCTAAATTTTGGCTACCAGTGGCTTCGTATTTTATTTATTTATTTTATTTTTTTTTTTGGGGGGGGGGGGATTGTTTAAATTATGGCGACAAGTCAACTCGGTTTTGCTAGTAGTTGTTGAGAAGAAGCCATTTAACGATTTTTCTTAGTAAGGCAGGCCATATTTGATGGCGGATTGGCATTAAATTAAAAGCCCTCAGCCAGGATGCTTTCAGTGAAATTGGTTAAATTCTGTTAAGCGGTTTTAGAGAAAACCTCGCTTAAAGGTTTGTCTATTTTCAGTAATGGTGGCCATATTTGATGGCTGTTTTGCATCATTTCTAAACATTTGAAAGCGATCTAGTCCAGGGTGCATTCTTTCAAACTTGTTTAAGTTCTGTTTGTCTGTATTGGAGAAGTAGTGGTTTATAAGGTTTTTATATTTTTGATTTTATATTTGATGGTGAATCAGCATCATTTGTCAAATATCGAAATCCTCTATGCCAGGATGCTTTCTGTGACATTCAGTTAAATTCTATTCAGCAGTTTTTGAGACAAGGTAATTTAAATGTTTATCTACTTTAAGTTGCAGCTTGCCATATTTGATGGCGGATAGGCATCAGCTGAACAAATATGAAAGACCTTCATGCCAGGCTGGTGTGTCAAATGTGGTCAAACTCGGAGAAGAAATTGTTTTAAAAAAAATATTTTTAATAACGTTTGCCACATTGGATAGCGGGACAGCATTCACTGAACAAATGTAAAGGCCTTTATGCCAGAATGCTCTATTTACAATTTTTTGCAAATTGTTCAAACGGCTATTAAAAAGATGTGTTGTAAATAACAATTGTGAACGGTCGACGAACGACAGATAAAGTACCATATTCTGTTAATAATAACTAAGGGAATTACTGTGTGCAAACAAATGTGGGTGGGTACATCAATCAGGGATAAGAACATCGTTATATGATGATGCGCATCGTACGCTGAAAGACCAGACTAAGCCAAGGTGTTATCAACATTAAATTGCCTACCAAATTCGATTTAAATCCAACAGGAATAAAGGGAGTCCTTGCACAAAAAGGAAAGCGAGTGAGTCTGACAATCAAGGCCCATGACTCCGCTTTTAGATGACGTTGAAAGCAGAACATGTACGTAAGCAACATTGACAATCAAACTCAGCAGAGGTCTTATAAATATGAAACTGTCTTCTAAATTTGATTAAAATCCAATAAAGGGAGTCATTATGCAGAAATTAAAGTGGATGGGTCTGGCAGTCAGGGACTGTAGGCTACATGACGTAAAATGCTGACAACTGAACTCAGCCTAAGTCTCATCCAATCAAACCATTGTTCTATCAATATCAAGCTGTTTACCAAATTTAGCGAATAATCAAGTCCAATCACACAAAAAGTTGATTTGAGGAAATGAAAGTGGGTGGATCAGATAATCAGGGACAATACCTCTGCTAAACGATGATGCATCAAGCTCACAATCAAATTCGGCCAAGGACTTATCACAAGCAATCAGCATACCAAATTTGCTTGAAATCAAATAATATTCAAGGGATTTATTGTGCGGAAAAAAGTGGGAGTGGGGAGTCACAATTAGGGTCTACAGGGTCTACAACACTGCTAAACGATCATTTAGAAGACTGACAATCGATCCCGGCCAAGGAATCATCAATATCAATCGACAAAACAAATTTGGTTGAAATCCAATACTATTTAAGGGAGTTTTTAAGTGGACAAGAAAGTTCCAAGGTCTGATAGTCAGGGACAATAACTCAAGTAAACGACTACACAGAACGCTGACAATCGAACTCAGCCAAAGGCTTAAAAATCAACCTGCATGCCAAATTTGCTTGAAATCTACTATTAATTAAGGGAGCTTTTGTACGGAAACGGAAGTGGGTGGGTCTGACAATGTGAGGTACAACTCCGCTAGACGATTATGAAGAAAGTTGATAATATAACGTAGTCACGGTCTCATCAATATCAAGCTGCATGCCAAATTTGGTTGAAATTCAATAATAATTAAGAACATTATTACATGGAAACGAAAGTTGGATGGACGGACTTAAGGAAAGACACGTCCAATTTAATATCCTCTGCTTTCTACGAAAAGCAGCAGGATCTGGGGTCGGGGAGGATGGTTAGGAGGACTAGTAACTGATAAAAACAGATTTCTTTGCTGCAGATCAATCTGATCATTTTTAAGCATACCGATCATACCGATCAAATGTGAAGTTATGTTCAAGACTTTTAGCAAATATTCAATTTCCAGTTACCTGCAAACTTTAAGAAGTATGAATGTCGCAAAAGAGGGACATGAAATCTTATATTTCTACAATACAAGCTAATAAAATTATTAACAGAAAGGTGGTAAACAAGAAAGCGAGGAAAACCTGTTATTCCAGTAAAGCCTCTCTTGAGCAGCCACAGATTGGACACAATTTTGTTGGTTAAGGGAGGTAGCTGTTGAGGAAGAGTTAACTATGGGGATGAGATGAAGCCAGGGCTACTTACACCATGGCAAATCCCCCCACCCCCCACCGCGCCTCCAATCTGGTACCTGATTCAGGGAATGTAACTCAAACTCAGCGTATATATGGAAGGGTAGACATTACTGTGATTGTTGCTCGTTACAGAGCTACACGGCTTGCAAGGAAGAGACCAATACAACTACATGTCAGATTACAGAGATTTCCTGCTATAAGACAGGCTTGGCACTGTAACAGTTCATTGGTGGTTCAGTCCTGGAATGCAATACACATATAGAAATATAAATGGAATGGACACATGATATAATGAAAATTAATTTATATTGCTCCATTATATTTTTTCCAGACTAGATCTTATCTCGTTCTTCAGGTACAATTACTGTCAGAGCTTTATCTTTGCGATCACCCGTATTATAGAGTGAGAATTACTTAACATTTATTTTACAGTCTTATGATGATGAAAAAACAGGAAAATAATTACAAAATAAGATCTTATGTCATTAGAATATTATCTAAAATATAACTAATCTCTCATTTAGGAAACTGTTCCACTTTTTACAGGGGGGAGTATAGCTTGACCCACGTCATCTCGGTTTGAACTTTTATTAGAATATCTATTATTGTCTAATTCATCTGAGGGGCCGAGGCAGCTCGGTGGTTAAGGCATTGAACTCATGACCAGAAGGGTGCGGATTTTATTCCCGGATTGGCCACCATTGTGTGCCCTTAGGCAGGGCACTTTACACAACATGCTGAGGCACAATGTAATCGTCAAGTGTTGCTATACCGTAAGACACCGAAAGACACCCAAACCAAACAAAACTATCTGAGAAATATGTATATCAGTGTGCATGTGTTGCGCATGTTTTACACGAAAAAAATCATGCCGCCACACAAGAAAGTGTTTGAAGAATTCAAGTTATAAGTAATTGAGTTCAATCATGCTGTCTGCTCGATGCTCGGAGCAAATTTCATTATCAAAGATAATGGCTTAAGACCCTTTACAAAATTTAATTTGGGGAAAAATATTTGCGAATTGTAGTGAATAATGAACTGTGTTCAACAGTTATGAAAAATAAAGACAGTGTAGATCTTGATATTTCTGGTATTACTAATGCTACGAGTACTACTACTACCACTACTACTACTAATAATAATAATAACAATAATAATAACAATACTTTTCCCGTTTTGAAGGGAAGAGTTCATTATAACGAATTAGTATATATTTATCATGATATGTCATTCGTCCAATGTAATTGTTCCTTATATCAAGGAATTTGTAATAGTAGTAAGTTTTCTGTCAATTGGGACCAAGATGGCAAATTATTTTAATCCATGACTACTTTCTCTTGTAACAATACATATTATTGTTCAAACTAGGAAGGCCTGTATGCTAGTCAGCTATATAAGGTGGCGAAGCACAATCCGAGTGATGCTAATATTTATCCCAGGTATGACAGTTATAAAGTTATCAACAGGATATATCAATGATGAGCTGAATCTTTCTTAAGGTTTTACCTTTTGTATTTCTTTGTCTTCTTTCACCAAATCTTTAACCAGTAACACCATGCCTATCATATTTGTAGTTAGGGACTATTGGTATTAGCTTGCATTCATCTCCTATCCTAAGTTTGATACTTTAAAATCATAGATAAGGGCTTTTGTAACATGTAAAATTCCACGGATACTACAGTATGTATGTCATCTGAATAGAAAACATTTAGAGAGTACTGATGTTGCTGGAATTCATTTTATTTCCAGTTGAGGCTAGTATATCTAGAAGTCTTTACATTTTTAGAGCATGACACCAAATGGTGATGAACAGAATAAGACAAATCTGCTACGAATTCATTTATTTTCGTCGGTATGAAAGTTAATGTTTTTGAGGAAAATTAACCTTTCATCAGTACCTAAATTTGTGGATCTGGGAAGGGGTCCTATTGATTTCGCATAATGATAATTGTTTGCTGGGTCTTTAAATTCCTGGGCTGTAGCAACAAAGAAAGCATGAAAATTGCTACCGCATGAAAAATAGTTGAAAGTAGTAGTAGACCTGTCCTTACATCGTCGCAAGCCACGGTCGACAATCCGTCTTGCTCCTTTTTCACCCCTGGCTGCCTGAGACTAGATTTCCTCATTTTTCATGACTATACATAAACAAATATATGTCATCAACAACACACTGTAACAATCTCCTACACATTAATGAAAGTGTCCTTTGTATCGACAGATAAGTGACTGTGTTTGGAAGAGAAACTTCGATTGGCTCATCCAAACAGTTTGAAAGGTCAAGTGGGGTAAACAATGCGAGTAAATGTTACTCGCTTTCGTAGTGATTGATTAGGCAGATTTATGCATATTCATATCTAACGAGGAAATCGTATCGCAGGCAGCCACGGGTGATAAAAGAGCAGAGCGGACTGTTGCCTGTCGCATTCGACGACGCTGTCCTTAATGAGTAAATTACAGCTGTGGTTTAATACCATATTTGGTATACAAGAAGTACGAAGCTCATTTTGCACCTATGCAGCAGTCCTGGTTTCAATTCACGGAACCGGTGGTACTGAGCCACCTTTCCTCCAGGGTTGAGTTTCCCACTGGAAAAATGTCATTAGAAAAGCAGTCCCCCGCTCCCTCCCCTTTCCCAGAAAACACGCACACAAGAAAGATGAAAGTTCAGGTACCAAAGTCAGTTCAGTGTAAAACTCCCACACTTCAAAGGGCAAGTACGATGGGGCATGTTATTGTTAATAATAATTTGCTAAGGATTAATTTTTTTTTTTTTATATATATTTTTTATTTTTTTATTTTTTTAAAAATATCAATATTTGTGATTTGGAAACACGTTTCTGATGATACTTACATTCGTAGATAGGGAAAGGGTCTTATTATTTCTATGAACGGGTCAATAATTACTGGTTCTTTAATTTCGGGATTGACAGCAACCACAACCACGGAAATCAATACAAGAGGTCCAAGTGGGTCTAAGATCACTGATCTGGCTGACATCTACCTAATAACCAAATACAAGAACAGTTGATCAAGGGATCTGCATCAGTAGGTTTCTTACTGTATAAATGTATTCCAATGCATTCGTTATGAAAACAATTTTTGGAAGGTTTCTCTGGTTTTTGTATCTTCATTTTTATTTGCTGTTAAATCAACATAATTTGTATCATATTGAAAAGCCTCTAGGCCAGGATGCTTCGTATCCAAGTCGGCCGAATTCTATTGAGTGGGTTTGTTTCGTTTTGTTTGTTTGTTCTTTTTTTTTTTTTTTTTTTTTTTTTTTTATAAAGTTGTGAAAACGTTCTTCTGTTTTGGGAATGGTGGCTATAAAAGAGGTTACTTTAATCACTTACGGGGATGATCATTGTCAGGCATACATATTTGATTTTCAAGCTTATGAAAAATACAATGATGGATAGAAATACATTTTGACAGTGAGAAGTATTGTTTATTTTCGAAATACTATTGGGCTGAAAAAGTGACAACGAAAAAAAAAATGACATGCACGACGCTTTGGGAAAATCTCTAAATAGAGATGAAAAAGTATAGTTTATGAAATAAAAGATTTTTTTACAGCAAAAACGTTGAGGGCTTGTTAGAAATGGAAAACATAGAATACTATTCAACATACTCAGACAAAAACCATCTGCATTGGTTCGGTTTAACGGATTCCTAAAGACCAGAATGTGGTAGTCTTCCACTCAAAATGAAACAAGAAAATCGCTTGACATTTTACCCAAGTTAATTGAAGTTCAAAATACAAAACAATCTTTGCAAAGGGCTACATTCATAATTTTACTAAGGAAATATTTAAAATCAGGCAAGTAATTTTAGGTGATCCAGTTGTTTGCAAACTGGAAGACCTAAAGGGAGCGAGTATAGAAGTCATGTTTTGTGAGCAATGGTTATCTCCATACGACAACAAGATGACATATACAAAGTTGAAAAGATGTTAAAAGCAAAACGGATGAATGGTAAAAAGCATATAATCATGGAATAGAAATGATAATATGAATCATTTAACAGTTTGGAACCAGCTAAAAACATTTTGCCATTAAAATGAATAATGTATCAAAGACACACCTGTCCTCCGTAGACGGAGAAAGCACAACACAGAGCTATGTGTATCAAGGAACATGAAAACTCTAAGCTTTTGCGAGATAATGAGCTTTTACAATGTGACGGATGTGGAGACAACGGTGCAGTTGAAAATCAGGAAATTAAAACATGCCTGATATATCAAACACCAGGGGGAAAATGAAAGTACATCGTACACAATGTCCTAGCACTTGCCGATGCCATTCAGTTGCCACATACGTATTTACTATCGATTTAAAACCTAGTATTACAGATTATTTGAGATTTTGTAAGGATTTGTTTTACAACTGGTATCAAGAAGACGGTCCAGTCATTTACACGTCACCTCCCTCGTTTTTGTCTGTCTAAAACAATACATAAAACATTAATCACTTCTTTACTTTGTGACAGTATTCAACATGACTTCCTTGCAGTCTCATTCTCCTGCCAATTGATTTGTGCACTGTATGCCATCAGTCGCGAAAGAAATGCACCGTTTCCTTTACAGTTGTTAAAAGAAAGGAGCAAAGAAGTATTACGATGGTTTGGCTTGACAGCACGTCAGTTACTACAAAAAATTATTCATATTCCTCATCAAACAAAATGTTTTTTTTTAAAAAAACGTAAAGTAGCTTTGAAACAACTGGCTCATCCAAGAATTGATATTCAAACCAAGAAACAAATCATCTTGAAACCGCTTGGAGGTGGATCATGAAGGTGTCATTATTCGTTCGCTTCTACGATGGGATCATAATACCGTAGCAAACAAAACAAAACCTACTAAAAAAAATCCAAAAGACTGACAAAAAAGAATAGAGGTATAGTAAGTTCACCCTCTACATCAACTTCTCCCAACAAGAAGAAAACTTACCTCCTAATCCTAATCTCACAGAGATGTCAAACTTACAACAAGAGTTACAATCGTTGATGGATCAAACATATTTGTCAGAAACAGAAGAAAAAAAACCGCAGTAGTACGGATAATTATTGCAAAATCTTCAACTGTTTCACCAGAAAGCTTTAGACGAGACGCCTAAACCTACTCTGAGAGATTTCAAGAATGCCAGGAAAAACGAAGACAAACAAAAAGCAGCAACAGCAGTAGAAGTTCCCAAGACGATGACAGACACGGCCATAGAAGAAGAGATAGAAACAAGAGAAGTATTTTTTTTTTAAAACTCTGCTCAAACACTTTTTCTCCCAGTGTGGCAGCCTTGTTGACACCTTCCCCTATTCCAAAGCGAGAAGAAATGAAAGCTTGGGTCAAAAAGATGACGTAGACACCCTCTTTAACAGAAGAAAATAAAAGGGGGAAGACAGAAGTAAAAAAAATCAAGAAAAAGGTGATAAAAGAACTGATGATTTGTGTGGAAACCGAAACTTTCTTTCCTACTCCTATTGCTCCTTGGTACGTTAAGGATCACAATCCAAATTACTACAAGAACCTAAGAGGAGTACCGAACAGTAAGTGACTTATTGAGCAGCAACATGGATGCACTTTTAGCCAGCATTTACTACAATCCTGCTTGTGCAGCTGACTACAAAGGAATTCAAAACTTGTATCGTGCAGCAAAACCCCAAACTAAAAAGTCTACGTTTGCAAGATATACGATAATGGTTACAAGAACAATCGACGCACACGTAACACAAATCCATTCGACGAAAATTTCAAAGAAGTCATATTACAGTAGCAGGAATCGATCAACAGTGCCAAGCCGATTTAGCCAATGTCTGTCGTTTAGCTTCGTACAATCGAGGTCACAAATATTTGTTTTGTGTCATTGATATATTTTCAAAATTGGCTTAGGTAGTTCATTTGACCTCTAAAACAGGTTCAGAGTTAATGCGATCTTTAAAAATCGTCTTGAACCAAAGTGGTCGATATCCGCTGCGATTGCAAACAGACAAAAGCACCGAATTTCTTAAGCAAGCTTTTCAAAAAGAATTGACAAAAAGACACATTCATTTTTTTACCACTGAAAATCCTGAAACTAAAGCCAGTGTCATGGAATGTTTTCAAAGAACCTTGAAAGAAGGTGTCTGAAAATGATTTACACATCAGCATACTCTCAAATACATCGACGTGTTACCACGTTTGATCAAAGTTTAAACACAATCGTACCATCGTAGTATCGGATGTGCTCCAGAAGAAGTGACACTTCAAAACGAAGTGACCGTGTTTGATCGATTGTTTGAAACATCGAAGACCAGAAAAAAAGAGAGAAGCGTTATACATCGGAGATTGTGTTCGCAATGGAAAAAGCAAAACGCACTTTTGACAAGGACTATTTACCGAATTAGACGACAGAATTGTTTTGTGTCACAGGAAAAGCGCGTGGACGTGACCCACTTGTCTATAAATTGGAGGATGTGAACGGAGAATATGGTTATCGATATAGAAAAAGTATCAATACATCGATATATCGATTAATCTTTTCACCCCAACTTTAAAGAGAACCTCCTACTACTGTGGCAATTGAAAAATACAGTGACCATCGGTATTTTGGTAAAAAAGTATAAAAAAAATTAAAATTTGGGAAATGTTATGTAACAGCAACATATTTAATAAATATTGAAAAAAATAGATTCATAAATTGAATTAAGATCTTTGTTGTTCGAGTTGTAGTAGATCCATTAAATAATTATGATTTATGATATTCGTATGATATATTACATGGCATATTTGTAGTTAACCCCAGTTTACATAAACTTAAGTTATATGCCCCATTTCTAGAAAGTACCTTTTATGAATTTTAAGGGATGACATGGTTCACTAACTTTCCTTTATACTGCTGATCTAAGAACCCAG
Source organism: Margaritifera margaritifera (assembly GCA_029931535.1). Classification (NCBI taxonomy): domain Eukaryota; kingdom Metazoa; phylum Mollusca; class Bivalvia; order Unionida; family Margaritiferidae; genus Margaritifera; species Margaritifera margaritifera. The sequence continues at coordinate 42,491 of JAQPZY010000112.1, forward strand.
CATATATATATATATATATATATATATATATATATATATATATATATATATATATATATATATATATATATATATATAAGCATTTCTTGCTTTGCTCCCATTTGTCCCTGTTCAGCTCTCACTTCTCCCTATCAGTAGGCGTTTACTTTCCTAACGACCACATTGTGGAATATTTTATTCTTATGGATTACCTCCTCTCAAAGACGAGATCATAGACTTTATGAGAAGAAATGCTGTATCCAGTCAATTCAATAATGTGAAATTACAAGGATCAGATTCGAGAGTGTGTGGACAATACTGTGTGTATTTTCTTCAATATTGCAGTCTTGGGTTAACATTAGAACATTTACTGACTTGTTTTGGACGTGATTTCTCTAGAAACGATGCCCAAAAATAGAAATGTGGTTTAGTGATCAATATGGATATCTGTTTTCTTTAGTTCAAAAACGTAGTGTCCATCGATGGTAAAATGACGATGTAATAGATCATTGAAAGTCAAGTCTACTTCTCAACTTTGTCACCTTTTAAATACGTTCTTTTTAACAGTATTTTGTTTTGGGTATTTGGCAGTTGTACATGAAGATAATCGGGACTAGTCCTAATCCTTCCTCTTCATTCTTTGTTGACTTTTGAGTGAGCAGGGCGTATTAAATTTTGTTGATGTTGAAAAAAAAGGTGCTGTTTGTTTGGTTGGTGGGGGAGAGGGTTGATGTTGTTGTCGTTTTCTTTTGACATAGTCTTCTCCTTTCTCCCTGTCGATCATTGAAATTTCTACGTACCTGTTTTCTTTCACGTCCGCGTACCGAATATGAGAAATGTTTTCCTTGTCGTCCGCGTCTCTAGCATATAAAGTCGGTCTGCCATCCCATCGTCGTCTCGAGAAAGATGTCAAGTCAAGAATGAGACAGCCAGTGCAAGTCGGGAAGTTGATTGAAGACCATGTGCTTGCTAAACAGAGTGGAGCTCTTCCTGTGCCGGGTGAATAATGGAATGCTATCCGTATCGAAGGCAACTGAAGAGGGTGATGGTAGCCTTTAGAAAGGCAAAACAATTGATCCGAGAAGTGTTGGAGGAAGACAACAGAGAAGATAAATAGGGTGTGGGCGGAAGAGAAGCAGGCGCAGACGCAAGAGAGGAAGGAGAGAAAATTTCCGTCGCCTTCAATGAAAGATGGATGAGGGTACAGGAGAGGATGAGGCAAAGGGAATAATAATAAGAAGAATGACACTAAGAGCAGCAGGAATAACAACCAGAACAACTCATGATCCCTCAAACTGAGGACTGGGAGATGGAGGCAGACAAGCATAGTTTTAGGCCCTCTGTCTCCGTCAATTCTTGTGGAGAAAACGAACGGAGAAGTAGATTTGGTGCTTTTGGAGCCTGGCCCGGAAGTGGGTGGACACTAAGATGAGTGTGGCCAAACTAACGGAAAAGAGATACTACTCGACTCACTCATTTCCAAAATAGTGAGTTTCATGTCCGTGAATATATTGCGAAACTAAAACTTAAATCCCCATGGATATTCTGTGCATAGTGTATGTGTTTGTGGTGTGTGAGCGTTGTTACGACTCTAGGTCTTAAAATAATGTAACAGATAGAAAGTGAAACCTACAATGTGAGTAAAATCAAGAAGCAATTTATTTGTAGACAATTAAGGTGAAAATTCAAAAGACGCTTACAGTAACGTGAATTAAATCCAAATAATCCAATAATCCTAAGTGTCCTAATCACAAGTCCTAAATATAGAATGTTCCGAATGAATTCACGACTAGCCTTGATTGTCCTGATATGTCAGTAGTCTTGAATGTTCTGATATGCCTGAATGATGTAATCCATAAATATCTTTGAATAAATTCACATAAATCCCAAAGTCAAGTATTAATCCAATATGAGAATGAGCACTTTTAGTAATTCCAATGAATAATTTCAAATAAATAATTCCTCTCTCTCTCTGAATTTGCTCCGGTTTTCACAGCTGTAACTCTGATTGCTAAAATAAATTCCTTAATAGACTGATCTTAATAATATAAAGTTTAGTATAGGAATGAAATCTTGTATACCAAACCTGTATAAATATAAGGATAAATCACCTGAGAGAATATTCTAGAATATGAGTAACTCTAATTGGAAATTTCCGGTGCGTACGTGACTTTTCTCAAAACAAGATATGGAAAATTCCAATCTAATTGTTAAATGCTATGTAAACAAAACTGACCTTGACTCAACTGCAGTAAAATATGTTATTTACAAAATGACTAAAGTACAACTTAACCTCATGGCTACATATAATAAATTCAATGTACATAACAACGCGAGCACATCCTACCATGCGTGTGTGTGTGTGTGTGTGTGTGTGTGTGTGTGTTGTGTGTGTGTGTGTGTGAGCACTCTTACACACTTGTGTGTAACAGCATATAGAATATGTTTATGCATAGTGGTTGTACATCCTTTTTCTCCTTTCGCATCACAAATAGGGCTATAGGGGATTATAAGGGTGGTAGGGGTATTTTAGTTTTGTTTGTAAGGGGATGGTAGGGAAGTTATAGGGTGATAAGGGTCGAAAGGGAAGTTTTAGTTTTGTTTATAAGGGGTGTCACTTATATTTTATTTCCCTTCTTTCACATCATAGCATTTGTGTGATAGTATATATGTGTGTTTGTGTGTATAGTGTGTGTATATTCCGACCCTATTCGTTGGTCAGAAAGTGTGGGTGTCGGTCATTCAAAAGGCGTGTTGGTTAGTAAGTATGGGTGTTGGTCAGTAAATGACTGGGTGTTGGTCAGTCGAAACGGCGTATTAATATTAGGTGGAGTTTTAACATTATATTCCCCCTTGTACCCATACAGTCCCATCATGTTATTCCTATAAACATTTTTAACATTACTATTCCCCTTGTACCAGAAATCATTTTAAAAACCATTCTCATAACCATCATAGGGCATATGAAACTAATGTTAAATTCCCTTGTACCGCAGAGGGTCATACTAATGTTACATCAATGGACTAATGTTAAATTCCCCTTGTACCCAGAGGGGTCATTTTGGTACCCAGAGGCGTCACATATAACTAATTGACAATACGGGAAGAAATAAAGCGAGATAACATTAAAAAAAATATAAGGCTGATTCAAAACTACATTCCAAATATGCTAAAAAATAAAATAATAAAGACTACAAGTTAGTCCTATGATAATTTGAAACAAAATAAAGGGGTAATTGAAAGTCCACATAAATGTTGAGAAATCATGACGGCTTTAAAACTCCTTTCAAATTTCACTTAGAGAAGGTATAGCAGTCGTGCCAAATACACATTCAATTACACATATTTTACTTGACAAACTCTTACCAAGAACAATGTAAAGACGTCCATAAAACTGTGCGGTACGAGGAAATAATAAAAATATGTAGTTTGATCTAAATAAAACCTTCAATCACAAAGAATTATCCCAAAATTAAGCAGAATCAATTGATATAGGAGGTCTTTTTACAAAACGTGGATGAAATAAAAAATAAAATACACGCTCAGCTGTGTGTAGATCTACAGTTTTGTAAAACACAATTATTTTCGTGAAATTTCATCTAACATCTAATAGTAACTGAAATTATTCTACAGAAATAAATGGTATCAATCTCTATTTGAGGTGGTGTCACAACAGACTGTAACAATTTGTCAGAGACAACTTGCACCAAATTTGCAGTTAGTTGTAAAATATTACAAATAAAACAGAGAAATAACTGATAGAAAGGAAATTTGAAAAATATTGGTACGAATAAGTTAATCAGTAGTAAAATATTATGTTTGCAAAAACATTAGGCAAGTCAAATACTTGATCAACCATGGTTAGCGCGGGATAATGTGTCACAATATAATTAAATCGACGGAAAGTGTTAAACTAACACTAGGCACCCACAAGACAATGACGACTGACAAAAATTTATGAAATCACGACCGGTTGAGAAAAAAGAAGAGGAAAAGTCAAAGCAAACAAAAAATTATTTTACGGGTGAAGACGTGCTCACATGGAAAACCAGAATACCCAATCTATCAATCATTTCTGACAACTAAAGGAGGGGGTGGAGGGGCATTTAATTATTCGATAAAGCAAAAGCTAGGATAAAGAATCGAGTATTCCAATCCAAAATGTAAACTATGAACGAACATAACTATGACAGAAAATGGCCTTGTTCTAAAGGGACCAAGTCACTTGCTGGCTAGGGCCAATGGATGTCAAAAATCAGTACGTTGCATCGTAGAGGGCACTATGTAAACAGAAACACGAGAGGTCGTTTTAAAAACTTTCCCACATATTTTTTTTTTTGTTTTTTTTTTACAGTAATAAACATTTTTGTCCACAACATGTATATAGGAGTTTATCGAATCTATGGATCAAAAAATTACCAGGTCAAATACAAAAAAGATAGAAGAAATCGAAATGAGTACCGCACAGAGAAGAAGAATTTAACAGCACCGACTTGGCTCAGCTATCAGCAGAATCAGGATGATAACAATCAGCAAACAACTTTCGTTTAAACCAAAACTTTTGGAAATCATACAAAAGGAAAGGACTACAACTGAGTCAAATCGATTTCATATAAGCAATTCTCGCCAGAACACAAATTGAGAACAATATACATTCCGTAAACTATATGAACTGTTTGTTCTAAATAATCATGAGATTTGAAAATCATACTTAAGTGAATCTTGATTAAATATTTC